>JAOWBR010150530.1:0-13519 GCA_028571145.1 Dionaea muscipula
TGTCGCCATGGCGTCAAGGTCATCTATCTTGAGAAGGACGTCTCCAACATTAGATAGGACACCATGGTTCATCTTCTTATCCTTAAATAAGACCTTGGATCATTCAGGGCATCATGTAGGAATCTTGGATAAGGAGTTAAGGTCAACCGTCGCCACCGCTGTAGGGTTCAGTATCAACGTCATTGAGGCTGAGGCGACGGTTCGTCCTCCAGGGAGTTTGAGAGATCCGATAAACGATTTGATCACATGGAAAGCTTTAATGGATCAAATGGATATGATTGGAATCCGGATCGGCAATGTTGAATCCTCATATAGCAAGTTAGGTCATAGTGGCGCCACGGCTTGGTGAGACCAAACAACTCCGTGGCGTCAGGGACTTCCCAGAGAATCTCCTTTGTTGTATGAAAGTTATGGCCCCACAAGATGTATCTAATGTTGAATGAGGGCCATGAGAATTTAGGACGACAAGATTGAATCTCTGAATCTCAAGTTAGGGACGATCGTCGCCATTGCTTTAGTAGAGCTAGTCAGCGCCATGGCGACAATTGAGTGGATTGAGAGATTCTTAGCTCCTCTGATTGTCATAACTTGAGGGCCATTTTTGAAGGTTATTCGAGATGGATTGATAGTTTTGGTTCCAGGATCAACCTTCTAGAATAGTGATGGCGCCATGTCCCAACTTAGCTGTTTTTCCACCCTTTGCTCTAATGATGGCGCCAACTTGCCTTGATTTCTCCAACTAATGTAAAACCTGAGAAATACTAGAAAAGAGGCATAGATCACACCATAATAAGATAAAACAAGGGATTTAGCAAATGTCAAAGGTAAGGTAATGTAGTCATTTCACGGCTACATCATCAACCAAGTCCATTGACATTCTGGAGAAGATGAGGCTGCCCAGTCAAGCCACCATGGCCAACACCCAACTCACTAGGCAAAGCCTCACCCACGGCTACCGCCTGGATCTTCGTCGAACTCCCCCCAACCCCTTCATCAACCAAGGTCGACACTTTGCAAGCTTGAGCCCTCACAACCGCCTCATCTAGAACTCTGCCTGTGCTCAAGCCCTGCGTCTGCTCGAGCAGTGGCAAGGAAGAATCAACAACTCTCGCATCCGAATCCACCTCACCTCCGCGGTGCCCAACATCCTCAAGAGGCAGAGTCCCCGTCGACGAATGACAGATCTCGCCATCCTCCTCCCCTAACTTCCCCACGCCAGGTATGGATCTTGAATTGAAATCCCCAAACATAACGGGCAAAAGCTCATTCACATCGACCTCCGTCATTGACCCTGGAGTAGACGGCAATCGAAGTCCTCACTGAGAAGTAATGTTGCTCAGATCTGAAACCTCCTCCACACCCAATGCCCACAATCTCGCCCGAAACTATTGGTCAGCCGCTGACCTTCCCGTCACTACCATCACAAGCGGCCACGACCGGAGAAGGTTCCAGCGCTTCTCACCCGGGGATCGGCGAGATCGCCGCCTCCCCGATGGGGCTAGACCACTAGAGGAAGGGCTTCGGTTTGGTCAGAGAGAAGTCAGAGAAAAAAGGGGTCGAGAGAGAAAAGGCTTGTTTGCGTCCGTGGGGTTGAGCTAGTTTGGTTGACTGACTTGGCAATTATTACGAGTTCTCTAATATGACTGTTCATCGTAAGCAGGGTTCTCCAATACAACCAAGTCCGTTTGCAAACAATAATAAGGTCGTGTTTGTTTTACATATAAGGCATATCGGATTGGACAAATAATTCGAGATGCATTTGGTTGTAGCTTTTGGTCATTGGATTATTAGGGGTCACCGTAAACGCAACACCCTCTATAACTAAACACAACACACTTTTTTAAAAAAAATTCTAAGATATCCCTGGACTTTTGAAAAAATTACGAAATTATCATTACTCTATATATAGTCGAAAAATATTTTATTTGTTCGCGTTCTCAACTTTTATAAAATCTACTATCTTTCCTATTTTCTTGTATTGGACAGTTAGAGGGACGATGGACAATATTCGACGATTTGTTTTCATATCGGAGTATATTCGACAATTCAGAGGTAATTACTTAACTGTTTAGGCTTGTAAGTTAAATTTTTATGCCTTTTAGTGAATAATTATATGTATAAAAGAACGGTAAAAGTAACATAAAAATCGGGATTCGAAGGAGGGACCGGGTGCGACAGCCGAGGGAGAGGGGGACCGGCTGAGACAACTGAGGGGTGGGGCCTTCTAACCGGAACCGGAACCGAAACCGGGAACTGTTGTGCACGGTTTTTGGTTGTCGGTTTTCGGTTCTTTGATTCTAAATTTTTTGATATTTTTTAAAAATATGTATATGTTTGAGCCTGTGTATGTTACTAGTTCTTGTCTTTTTTTTTGTTGGACTTGGTCAAATTTTTAAAAACAATCAAATAGGTTTAAAAATTCATAAAATTTATTATGTCACATACTTCTCATGATGTGTTGTTTAATTGTCTCCTCGTCTCTCGTTTCTAATTTGTTTTTATTATCTTTTCTGATCTATATATGATTTATTTTCTTGTACTCCTATTAAATTGAAGCGGACTATATAGTAAAATTATAATTTTTAAACCAATCACATTTTTTAATTTTTTTGAACATTTTGTTAAAAACTGTTTCAAAACCGTAAACCGAAAATTTAAAACCGTAACCAAAACGATAACTGACGGTTCCAGGATCTTGTGGAACAGTATGACCCAAGATTTCAGTTCTGATTCTCTCTTTGATGGAACCGAAACCTTCGATTCCAAAACCATAATCAGGCTTACCTACCCCTCTGATGGAAATTCATTTTGCCTGGAAATCGAACACAGGATTGAGGGTGATCAAACCAACCCCTTCAGATACTAGGCCGTGGAGCATACATGATACTTTAGTCAGTTGATCACCGTTTGGCGATCGATCACCACTTTGTCGTAGCCTCAAAGTATAGATTCTGCTAATCACAGGGCCCAGAAAGTAATAAATAAATGAACATTCATCCCATGTGTATCATGTCATTGTCAACCTATGTATTCCAAAATGCATCGTCGTGTACAACGGTCATGATGTACCAACTAAAGGATCATAAACAACATTTCTTACCACTTATTCTACAACGCCTATGAAGTTTCTGTTGCTGGCTAGTACCTCGGCGAAGTTATCAAGCCAATGGCCCTGCCAGCTGGGGACCGGATCTGATCCTTCCAGTGAGCTACGGTTATCTTGAAGGTTTAATGAGCCACCGACTCTTTAGACAGGAGGAAGTCCAATAATGACTTCAACAACATGGTTCGCCATGAAAACTTACCTTGATGGATATGTCCTTGTGTTTACTCTCCTGCTACATCAACTAACCTTCCGCGAACCCATTTCTTAGTCACCGTCATTGAAGCAGGAGGTGCTTCCCCAGTCCCCGTAAGCGACTTAGCTTCATTCCGCAGAGACTTTCCATGGTCCTCGGCACCGCCACTTACCCCATCAGGTTGATCAAGCGGCATTTTTGATTGAGACACATTCTGTCCTATGGCGAGCAACTCGTTGCTCATGAAGCTAGTTGGGAGATAATTGTTTCTGCCATTTATAGAATCCTGCATAAAAAGATTAAAGTTTGGGCTATCAATCTGGCTTGATTCTGGACCATAGATGTCATTTACTTGTTCCTGATGTGTTGGTATTGGACCATAGGCAAATTCCTCCACCACTTCATTCTCTTGCTCGGATATAGGCTCACTGGTTGGAAACTGTACATTCTCTATGGATTGGATATATTGGACTGCTTCATTTATAAGCTTCTTGGTTTCGATGAGCGAAGCTCGAGCAATTGGACTACTTCTTGCAGCTGCTTCGAGGGCCTTGGAAGCTGCCCTTGCTTCCGCAATCAATAACCTAAAGGAGTAAAGCTCACAAATTATGAGCAACTGCTAGTTAGATTGACCAGAAAAAAAATGAAGGGATAATGCTAAAACCTCCATATCATCCCCTCTAACCTTTTCACATATACTGGCTAATGCGGGCACGTGCTATGGTTGGTCACATATAAATTTTGCATGTGAGCTTGGCTTCTTAATGCAATGGTGAATTGAAGACTGAAACATTCAACTAATCTATGCTAAGGCATGGCTGTGACTCAAAGGGATGGATAAACACAATCCCGACCCAAGGAAGTTGCTCATTGTTTTGCCATCAACGACTTTTCAATTTTGCCATATAACAAAAGTACACCTTAAACCCAGCACAAGATAGAATACAGAAAAATAAAGGAAAATAACTCACTTTGCCCGTTCTAAAGCTTCGTGCCTCTTCAAGTCCGAAGCTACCCTCTGTGCCCTGATATTTTTTATCATTTCCAGCTTTGAAAGAGCCAAAGGATCCTTATATGAGGGGCCATCACTCTTCTTCTTTGTCTGAGGTGGTTGGGGTTTCACCTTTGTTGCGCCTCTGGAGGATTTCTCTGAATCCTCCACCTTTTTCTTGGATTCTCGTTTGGGATGCAGCTGGCTGCTTGGCTTTCTCCTCGCCTTCCTTTCCTCACCGCTTGTTGAATCATGATATTTGGCCATCCTAGCACGAACCCTCTCGCGGTATCCCTGGATTTGGGGAAGCAACAGAAAGTATAATAATTTACAAATCGGAGCCAGTATGAGCTACTATACGATACTAGCAGGAGGAAAGGGGGCTAAATGCAATCTTTCTGCCATTAGTCAAGGCAACTGGGAGAAAAGTGGAGAAAATTGGAAACACGGAGCATAACAGAATAGCTGCTTACTGGCTCAGCCCACTTAGCAGCAACTGCAGCTGCAATTTTTCTTCGCTGCTCAGGCGGCTTGGGGGCTCTCTTATTCTCATTTGACTTCGGTGTCATTTTCCTCTTCTTTATACTCTCCAACCACTCTTGCTCCAACTACTTGTTGAGGATGTCATAGGAGTCCCACTGAAGCTCCATCTCACCTGCGAAACCTCCTCTGGCGACTTCAGCAACTAAGTTCTACCACTCAAAGAAACAAGTTTTCTGGACCATCCATCTCTCACATCGCCTTTTCCATCTCACTTGCACGCCAATCGCGATCTGACCAGTAAAATAATTAGACAAAAGAATTCACATCTAGGGCATGACACGAAGCTTGAAGCACAAGTCCTACACTGACCATCCTGCAAGGATAGTCTCCTTTTGCAAGAAAGATTGCAGTATAATGCATTAAGACAAAGAAGAGGATAATAAGGAGAACAGGAAGATGAAACCCTTCAAAATCACAAAACGAAGAAGAATGAACCTCAGAGCACAGCCTGCTTTCTGCATCTTTATTTTCACCTGCACACAGAAAGTCATTAGAAACAGAAATCCATGTACTGTACACCACTCTCCTATATCATAGGACACATTTGATCCTAAAAACACACAAGGGTAACGTTAAAACCACAATGCATGGTGTAGAACTGTATTAGCAAAAGTTACCACAACCCATGGATTTAACAAGTATTGATATTGCGATATTCTTCAAAAAAAAAAACAATGTACTGTGACATTTTCCAATGCATGCCTTTGTTTTCCTCAGATTACATACACATCCTTGTAAGTGAAATTAAATCCTGGCCCAAAAAACATACGTAATAACACTCAAATACATGGTCTTAAAACCTGAAACAGACAACAAAAAACAATCAGTCAACAATGTGGAGGTACGCAGGCTATTCTAATTACCAAAGAAAAACAGCCAAATACACTGAATCTCCAAATTTATGGTGGAAGTGGAATAAATGGATGCTGCTATTCAATTGTCAGCAAAGAAAGAGTAGAAGCGCTATTGATTGTAAGGCATAACAATGGCACGATGCAGAAAACTTTGAGCTCTTCAGCTAAGTTGTGACTGCAGAATACCATTAAATGGATTCTGACATCCTCTAATGGCATTCCTAAATCTTTGGCAAATTATTCTTACATGAACATGACTTCACCTTAGGGTTCTGCATGGCAAGCCTTGTCCTCTCCTTGATACGCTGAACGGTTTCTGCACCAAGTATCATTCCACATTAAGAATACCAAATGGGTGGCAAATAGCTACAATCTATCTAAAGTCAGATTGAAGGGGAGAATTATACCAGCACTGTGTTTCCTTCCCTTGTTCCATGGTAATTTCCCGCGATTTGCTTTAGAAATCCTCATACGCCTCAACTTCTCTTTCTCGTCTAATTCTTCCAACTCTTCACTTGAAGACTGAAGATCTAGTTTTCGAGGTATTGGACAAGGAATCAGGGGTAAACTGTTTGACAGCTGCTGTCCATCATCAAAGAGAACAGGACTTCTGGCTTCGAGAGAAATGACTGCCTTGGTTACAGGTTTACCATGCGATCTCTTACAGTGTCGAGGAAAGTTTAATGTTAGAGGTTGTTGAAAGAATTTCAGCATAGGACTCAATATCTTCCCACAACCAAAAGTGAAATTACTAAACGGTTTGTCATAAAGAGATGGCTGTAGCCATTGGGGACCCAAATAGGTACAGAAAGAGGGTTCCGCAATAGCAACATCTGCCATGAAAACAAAAACCAAATAAACCACTAGCAACAATCAGAAAGAGAAGGATCAAGAACATTGATATAATATGTAATTGAACATCATTTTTTCTGCGAGTTAAATAATAGTAAAACATGACACAAAATTTCAGTAAAAAAGAGAATAAGTACAAGGAAACCTTTAATGTTTCCGGTGTGCTTGAGAAGAGCTTTAGAAACAAAATGTTTCCAGAACTGGTTACGCACCTCCCACAAGTGGCCGTGCTTCGTAGATTCTATAAATGAAAGTCACCATAGTAGCTGTAGCTCTAGCTCTGATTGATTCAATTTCTCCTACCTCATGATGAAGATCTGTCACGCCCCGACCCAACTAAAGTCCGGTTCACAACCACGGATGGGTCCGGTCCGCCTATCCGCACAACCAGCCTAAGTCGAGCTACATCATCAAATGCTAAAATCCTTTCAAATCAATGAAGTAAACTCACCTCCAAAAATCACTAGAAAATCTGAGAGAATCTCTCCTAAAAGTGGACATATCCCAAAATGATACAAGTACTTGCAACTACATCATATCTCAAAATAACCATAATACAAATTCATTATCTCGATATCGTCGAGGAAGCATACAACAAGCTCCACACGGGCAATCCACAACCTAACCACTACATGCCTTATCAACTAATGATATGAATGTAAGATAATCTCCAAAATCTTTACAGCAACATCAACCTGAAAGGGGGGAGGAGACAACAACAACTAATGGGGTGAGCAATGTATATGTAGCATAAATATATGAAATATTAATCACCCAAAACTCGTCTAAAACCCTGTCAAAAGTCATATCTTATAATATAATGGTATATCAAAATATATCAAATTTAAATCAACGGTTCATATCATGCTAATATCAGTGAAAGCTCGATAGAGATAAATACATCAATCCTATCTTGTAAATCTCTATGAAATCTCATCCATAACATGCATCTCAACTATGCCGTTTCAATAAAAATCCAACTGAAATATATATAAATATATACAAGACCAATCATTTTCATAAACCAATTATATTAAACATAACTACATGTCAACATACGTCAAATCCAAGTGAAAAAATACGATTATGCAACTCATCATAATTAATCTCCAATCAAATATAATCATCTCCACAAATCACGTCGTCTCAGTCAAACACAGTAAAAATAAATGAATAAATCCCATCATATATATATATTCTAAATAATACACTTCAATCAAAACAAGTCTTATGACATAATCTTTAATACACTTATCTCATCAACATGCCTCATATATAAATAAATAAATAAATATAATCTTATTTAAATTATTCAAATCCAACATCATTTATATTATGTGATCAACTAAAACAAGTCTTATGACATAATCTTCCAAATCAATAAATCTCAAATTCCCATTTCTAAATCCAACGATTTAATTTTATAATCCAAACTCAATCAAATCAAAGTATATAAATATATGATATAAAAATCGCATAAGAAGTAAATCATGCCTCACATACGTATGCAACAAGTCATCACATAAAACCAATATCCCCTACCTCAAATGCAAATCAATCCAACTCCAAGCTATAGCAGTCACGTCTTAGTCTCTAGCGATACCTTTTCCTACAAACCAAACATAAATCCAAATAAATCCCTATCCAAGGAACCCTAAAATCATCTCAAAATCAAAGTTAATCAAGCTAATCTCATCTTAAGCAAGAATATCACACAAAACAATTAAAAACAGAAAAACGGCACATCCGTCAACCACCCCGGGCAGCCACCACCACCACGAACCATCATGAAAACCACCAAAAACTGCCAACCACCACCACCAACCGCCTACCCAGCCGACACAACCACCACACCATCACTCAACCAACAATGCCGATGCCTAGAACCACCACAGCCATCACCAAACCACCACTGCCAACACCCACAAACACCACACAACCACTTGGCCTCCACTGGACAGCCTCACCGGCGGTGGGAGCTCGTCGGCGACAAGCCACCATGGCCGGCGACCACCCAACAGAAACCACCACCTCCACAGCGTCGCCACCGCGCCACCATCGTCCAAATCAACACCCACACGAAATCGAGCCCAAAACCCACGAAATCATCCACAAATCAACGGAATGGAAGAGCATATCTAGGCTCACCTTCGTCGTATCTAGCTCCAAAACGCTCGGATCTCGCCGGAAATCGCCCGGATCTCACCTCCCTCGTCGTCGATCCCTCGGATCTCCTCTGCCCGCGCGATCGCTGTCCAAGACCACCACCACCACGCCGTCGTCCCCGTGGCTCGGCGGTCGGTCCGTGGTCGGCGTCCCCTCCCCTTGCCGGCGGCAGATAAGGATCGAAGGGAAGAGGAGAACCAGAGACGAGATCGGGAAAGAGAAGGGAGAAGGGAGAAGGTAGGAGAAGGAAGAGAGAGGAGGGAAAAGAAAAAGATAAGGAAAGGAAGGATAGAAGAAGAAAAAAAATATGTGGCGGGTAAATCCACATCTATATCTAGGGTTTCGAATGACAAAATGGTAAGTGAATTACTCTAGGCACACTTTCTCATACTTGATAGGGTGTGCCTTATTTTATTTTTATTTTTTATCATATAATAGTATATTATTATTTGTTTTTTTTTTTGAGATAAAAAAGTAATATATTATCGCATCATCAAAAAAATTAAAAACAGTAGTATACTGTTTTATCTAAACAAAAACGGTAATATACCGTTTTATCATAATAAAAACTACTGTATTACCCAAGAATCATAAAAAAAATCGGTGCCTAAAGTAATCAACAATGGCAAATATCTCATAAAAATCGAGAGTGCTGCTCCTGAAAAAATCTTGGGGACGATCAGCACTTAGAACCCTCCAAATGCGATCATCAAAGTCCTGGTCCGATCGGGATGAAGCGGCTCCGGCCGACGGAAGGGACCCGATCGGCTCGGGGGAGGAGTGAAAGGTGATCCGAAAGTGATTCCGATCCGCTCCTAGTGGACCTGAGATGGATGAGCAAACATGTCAGAGGGTACCCCAAGGTGTGACCCCGGGGAGACCGCTCCGATAGTTAAGTCAATAAGTGTCTAAAATGACCGGTAGCTCCTGCGTGCGAGGAGAACCGGTAGATATAGGAATGAGAGAGAGAACAGTTAAACGTGGTTGGCCAAGGGGGCAAGAATCGCCGAACGGGCGTGCACATACTGCCGAGAGAAAGCAAAGCCGAGTCAGAAAATAGCCAAGGATGCAAAGGCCTGGGCAGGGCAAGAGGATGGCCCGAGCAGGGCACCTGGGCAAGGCTGGAGGGTGGCCCGGGCAGGGCACCCGGACAAGGCTCCCGGGCAAGGGTCCCGAGCAGGCAGAGGAGGCGGGTGCTCCGGGCAAGGCCTGGTCGGTCGCTGGAGAGTGGAAGAGAAGTCCTGAAAAATGAAGGGGTGAAGTCTTATTTATAGGCATGGGAGGAGAGAGAATACCGAGCAAGGCTTACCGAGCAAGCAGCCCGGGCAAGGTTGTCGAGCAAGCAGCTCGGGCAGGGTTGCCGGGCAAAGCGGCCGGGAAATGCACTCCGGGCAAGGGGCCCGGGCAAGGAGCCCGGGCAGGGCATCTTGGATGGTTTTGCGTCTAGAACTTCGAAAAGCCCGTTTGAGCTCGTTTTAGCTTCGATTGACAAACGGTTTACGCCCACGTGCTCGTGACGAGATGGGGAATCATCCAGGATGAGTTCGTTCGGGTTTGACTTGGGCACACTGGGTTTGACCATGGTTTGACTAAGGGCTCAGGTTCAGTCGGGTCAGGTCGGACGGTCCAATCTCGGACCCTTTGGTCACGTGTCTCTAGGGGAAAATCCCCCTATATCATCAGTCCCTCAACTTCGTAGTGCGAACCTATCCAATCTCGGACCCTTTGGTCACGTGTCTCTAGGGGAAAATCCCCCTATATCATCAGTCCCCCAACTTCGTAGTGCGAATGTAGGTCAGACTGCGAAGTTAAAAAACAAGTCATCTTTGACCTAGACTAAGTGGGCAAAGTTCGAGTCAATCTGCCTGAGCAAGATGGCATGCAAAAGGGGTTGAGCGGTCTCATGGCAGCCAGTTAGCCTGAGATTTGGATATCGGTGCCGATCTAAAAGAAGGGATCAGGGGTGTCGAGCTGGATCGACAACCCGGGCGAGCTCAGTCGCCATGTGGTCCATGCAATGACTGGACAGAATTTACCCAATGAGGATGCGATTGTCGAGGAGTTCGTCTGAATTGGGCATGCTCCAGGAGGTTGACGCTAGGTGTATCCTTGCGTCCTTCGGGCATGTAAGAATCACCAACATTTGACGCTAAGCGGAATCCTTGTGTCTTATGCGCCTACAAGTATTAGACATAATTAGTCCCATATGAAGTCATTGGTGAAAACCAGTTACGACACCGGCTAAAAGCCGAGAGCGTTTTGGCTTTGAGAGGCGCGAAGCATCGGCTGAGGAGCCGGAGATGACAGCTTGGGAGCTGAAGATGACGACTGAGGAGCTGGTAAAGACGGTAGAGAGGTCGGTAAAGACGGCTGAGAAGCCGGTGGTAACGGCTGAGAAGCTGGTGGTAACGGCTGAGAAACCGGTGGTAACGGCTGAGAAGCCGGCGACGATAGCTGAGAAGTTGAGTATAGTGATCCTGAAATCAAAACATACAATAATGGTTGTTAGGCGGTATAATAACCTAAAAATAGAGGTTACCCATGACCGAGCGGTCGAATCTTATAACCGATGGGACGAAAGTCATCGATGGGCCGTTAATAAAAAAATAGGCATAGACGGCCGAGTGATCGGTATTCGAATGCCGTAACGTCACGGGGTATTATAATAACGATGACCGGACGGTCGGTTTTCATAATTGCTGGCCAAGAGCGGGTTGTGGCCGATGAGTTTACGCTAGAAAACGAGCGGTCAACAGTAAATAATCGGTCGAATGACCGACAGGCGGAATTCCCGACTTTTAAGTGAATAGTGACCATTTAGCACCAGGTCGAGAATTCTGAAATATGTATATATAATAAGGGCGACCGCAAGGATGGACTTAGCAGTTATTAAGCCGAAAACTGACAGGGGCTGATTATGCCAATAATAATGTGCCCGTCTTATGAACCCAGAGGTTGCGGTTTGAGAGGCCGAGAATACCATTGCAGCTGAATGGCCGGAGAAGCGACTGTGAAGCCGAAAATTGCAGAGAAATCAATCTTGACGACCAACGAGTAAGAAGCGGTGAACGGCCGAACTGCCGACGGGAATGGTCCTGACTTTGTTTATAAGCGACCGAATGATCAAACCTAGTTGATTAGTGAACCAAAAGCATATTGACCGAACGAATGTGGTTAGCAGCAAGTGTACTGCCTCGTTGGTAGTAATTAGAATATCGATCCTCAGGGAATTATTATAACAGTGATTATCAATTCCACAATTCTTGAATTCAGTGAAGTGATTCAATTTAAGTGGTTTGCAAGAAATGTAAAGGCTGGAAATTAAATTGCAGTAATGTAAAGTGCTAATTCTCAAGTGCAAGCCCCCACGACAAGTGTCACTCAACAACCAATTCAAGTACTATGAATCAGTAATGAGGCAGGATCGATCCTAAAGATCGCTGACCGACTTCCGCGAATTAACCTTGGAGGTGATCAGAACTGATTCCACGGCTATGAAGGGATATGATTGCAACAATGCTTGAGAATTGAAAAAGTAGAGAGAAGACAGTAAATTGCGAGAAAATAAATGTTTGTATTAAAATGGATGAACACGAATGTTCAAGATGATCAATGGATCATTTACATACTCTGATCCTACTCTGTCACAGTGGTTTTAATAAGTGTGGATCAACTCCTACTAAAACAGCCACTATCACTTTGTTCACTCCTGATCGGTGCATTTTATGTACCGTTTTCTTTGTTTATTTGTATATAAGTTATACTGACTTCATAGATAATTCATACCATTTTAGCTCATATTTCATACATGACCCTTATTTCATGGTAGCACGGTATTTCATGCATAATTCTTGCATTTTAGCATATTATTGTAACCAGATGTTTCCACGTCTGCTTTTGGCCAAAACCAGACATCCATAATAGTTTCTAGTGTCCAACTAGACGTTTCTACGTCTGTATTTCTGTTCTAGAATCAAGTTTGAGCATTTTAAGTACCAGATGTAATTCTTTGTATATCATTAGATCAGTCGTTGGTTATCATATCATTTTTTACTTAGACTTTACTCTTCATATAAGTCATGGTACGACACCACGAACCAGCTTATCTTCTATGAATCCTTTCTATGACTTTGACAGTAGAAGATATGACCCCACAGATCGGAGCTTGTCAAGGATTAGAAGAAGGAAGTTCATCAAAGTCTATTCCACGACTGAGGAAGAGCCGACAAAGCTCTGACAACTTCATCAAACAACTTTCCACATCTCCTTCAAAGAAGACTGAGTGTCTGATGTATGAAGACCAGACGTACTCAACCAATTTCCAAACGTTCTGCAAGGAAACGTATGGAGTATAACCGATCTCAATTGCCATTGCAGAGAAGAATGAATCACGTGCTGCTATGAAATATCTTCAACAGAAAATCTTCTAGAGGAAGAATCTTCTCAACTGCCTCAATAGATATTTTGCACAATACCCAAGGATATCTCAACCGTTCAGCTGAGGGGTACCTTGATGGCCGTTGATCTGTAACCACCTAGATCTGAGAAGCTAACCTATAAATAGGAGTTATGTATCATTTGAAAGGGAGTCGAGCAATCACCCATGCATTCAAGCAATCTACCTTTCTTGTAATCTTTAGTTCTTTCATTCTCGAGTTCCTTAGAGTCATTCTTACTGAGAAATCAATAATTCTAATTGTAACCCCCCAAACCGGGTTACTGGCGATAACTCGTGAGGGGACTCACGAGTCATTGAAGCCGGGTGAAATCATGCAAACTCGCTAAAATATTTCTAAATCATGAACAATATCAAT
>JAOWBR010150551.1:0-13514 GCA_028571145.1 Dionaea muscipula
TAATAAATAGGGTGTAATAAATTAATGGAGTGGATAATAAAGTGAGGTGAAGTTAATAAAGTGGAGTGGGGTTGGTAATAAAGTGGGTTGGTGTGAGGTGAGAATATTCTTTTATAATATTAATATTTTTAATAAAAGTGGATTTTTTAATAATTTATTTAATAGAAATTATATAATATTATAGTCAAATTTTTTAAAATGTTGAGGTAATCCAAATAAGACAATTATTAATACAGTAATTTCGAATTTTTAATATTATTTTATGATTTATAATTTTATTTTTTCGTTGATTTTTTAAAAGAGTTACTAACATATATTTTTATTTTGAAAAAATGGAGTGCTTATCGTGCCGAAAGCACGTTCGACACGGGTAACCGCTAGTATATAATTATGTTTGCTCTGATATCATGTTAAAGGAATCAATTCGATTGAAAAATCATTCTTATGGTAAAATGTTCACCAAGTATATTTATCTTAATAATTAGTACATCATTAAGTAACATGCATGCATCAATATACTTAATCAGTAAATTCGTATATTTAGATCTTAAAAAATCTGTATCATTAGATCAATGAATGTTTGTCCCGCTTGAATAATAATATCCTAATAAGAAATGGATAATATTGTTCCTAACTACTAGATGACCTAGAAAATTTTCTACCAAGCTGGCATACAATTAATTATATTATATGGGGGATATTCTTGCGTTTTTTTCATTGTTTTTCCAGTTTTCTATTGGGCGGTTTTTTGGAGCGGTCGCTTTGTGCATCTGCTTCATCCTTCATAGGGCTTCTGTTTGATGTTTTTCACAATATATCTACGCAGACTGAATTCTAAACAGGATTCTAAACTTTTGAACCCTATTAGAAATGTAGATGAGACGATACAACTCTAGCTCGGTTTCTTAAAAAGCTCGAAAAGCTCGACTCGAACTCTGAAAGCTCGAGTTCAGTAAAAAAACTAGCTAACCTAACAAGCCGAACGAATTAATGAGTTTTTAAATTTTTTCATAATTATATAATATTAAATAGTATTACTCAAATATATAAAATTTTATTAAAATATTATAAAAATTAAAAATAAATAAAAAAACTGCATTAAAATCAGAATTTGAGCTCGATATAGTATTTGTCGAGCCTATCGAGCCGAACTCCAACCTTGACTCTATGAGCTCGTCAAGCTCGAGATCTAACTCGTGCTCGAACTCGTTATAATTAAACAAACTTCGCTCGTTTATAAAAAATATTTAACTGGTTTATACCTCTAGACCCCACCCTTCTCACAATCTCTCTCTTCCCCCCTCCCCAGATGCTGGGATAATGTAGTCATCTCGATGGAATCGGAGACCACTACTGCGAAAATGGTGACAATGTGGATAATGTGAAATGGGGAAGGACGTACGTGACAGTGGATTTTGGGAAATGAATAGGTATGGTAAATGGGTATGATGGATTTGGAAA
This sequence comes from Dionaea muscipula, assembly GCA_028571145.1. Lineage (NCBI taxonomy): Eukaryota > Viridiplantae > Streptophyta > Magnoliopsida > Caryophyllales > Droseraceae > Dionaea > Dionaea muscipula. The sequence goes on from JAOWBR010150551.1 coordinate 1,462, forward strand.
AGAGCAATGGATATGGATGTCAATGAAATTGGGGAAATGGATAGGTTTGATGGAGGTGAATGGGAAATTTGGGAAGGTAAATCCAAAGTACCGATGAGGATCAGCTAGTCTCAACTCACAATTCAATGAAGGTAGAAGGAACTAATCTCAACTTCTGAAAGAAGGGAGCTAGTCTCTCTACCTTCACTACTGCTAAGCAAGATGATCCTTTACAATATCAGGTTCAATTCATAATTTGGCAAAAGATGTTCAACTAGTACATCCATGACCTATATATAGGCAAAATAAGAAAATTAAGGAAAATCGGAAAAACGATAAAAGTGGGGACCAAAATCTCAACAAACTCTAACAATTTCCACCACGTGGCAAGTAGAGACCAAAATCTGGAATATTCTGCTGACACCGCCGTTCGTGGAACTGGGAAGATCTGCTAACACGTTGCCTGCTCAGATAGTCACCATCTCGCACGGGAGTAGATCTCCGTTTGGGTCGTCTATCAATGCCCGAGGAAGGGATAGCTCCGTCTGGCTTGAGTATGCATCAACTCACGTCTGGTCTGGGTATGCCACGGCTCACGTCTGGCCCAGGCGTTTCTAACGTCTGTGTCTCTCTATAGCCGAACCAATGACTGCCCATTTTAATAATCACGTCTGACTTATTATTTCCTAACCAGACGATGGTACCGTTTGGGTTATTACAACACTCCACCACTTCAAATGTTCCTTGTCCTCAAAGAACAAAGCCTGGAAACTGTTTCTCAATGAAGGTCTCGTCTTCACAAGTGGCTGACTCGTGTGCTAGGTTAGACCACTCGATCAGGAACTGATCCACCTCCTTCTTCTTCCTCACGATTGCCCTTCTATCCAAAACAGTGAGTGGCTCAACCACCATTTGAGTTAGACGGTACCACCGTCTGATCCAATAGTGGGGGGTAAGGGAGACGGCATGGGTACTTCGCCATGGCTCCTCTTCAACAAGGATACATGAAAAGTCGGATGCACCAAGGAATCATCTGTCGGGTGCACCAAGGAATCATCTGGAAGCTTCAGACTGTAGGCCACGACTGATATCTTTTCTTCTACAAGGAAAGGGCCAAAATATCTTGGTGACAGCTTCAAATTTTTCCTTAGGGCAATACTAGATTGTTAGTAGGGCTGGAGCTTTAAGTACACCAAATCTCTAACATTGATTTCCCTCTCCGTCCGCTTCTGAGTTGTGTATTTCTCATTCCTCTCTTGGGCTATTCTCAAATTAACCTTCAGCTGTTCCGCTAACTTCCTTCTTTCATCTAGCATTTCTTGTAATGACGCGAATGGGATCTCCACCGTTTTCAGACCCAGTTGGTGAGGCTTTTTTCCGTACAAGGCTTGGAATGAGGACATTTTGAGCCCAGTATGGTAGTGGGTGTTGAACCACCACTCGACCATCACTAAGTGCTTTACCCACTTCTTTGGAGCCGAAGAAGTCATACACCTCAGATAATCTTCTAGACACAGAATGATTCTCTTTGTCTGACCATCGGACTGAGGTTGGTAGGCAGAGCTAAGACAGAGCTTAGTACCAACTAGTTTGAACAACTTCAGCCAGAAGGTAGACGTGAAGATCAATAGACTGCGGATACCCAAGCAGCTTGAAGATGTGATCAAGGAAGACTTGAGTAACTTGGCTTGCTGTATACGGGTGCTTGAGGACAATGAAATGTGAAAATTTTGTGAATCGGTCCACGACTACCAGAATGCAAGACTTCCCCTCTGAGTTTGACAACCGTTCAATGAAATCCATGGAAATATGCTCCCAAGAAGATTCTGGTATTGGTAACGACTGGAGGAGCCCGAGGTAACTGGTGTGCTCTGCTTTACATGCTTGACATACGGTGCATTCCTTGATAAACTTAATTATATGCTACCTCATGGATGGCCAAAAGAACAAGGTCTTGATACGTTGAAGTGTAGCACTAACTCCCGAGTGGCCACCCTCAGGGGAGTCGTGGAGTACAGTGATGAATTGCCTCCTCAAGGTACCTTCCTTTCCAATATAAATCATCCCCTTCCTCCGCAAGATGCCACCTTGTACCGAATACGGCAGGCTTCCGTCGAGGGTGATGAGGGAAGTGGTAAGACGTGCTTTAGCATGTTCATCTCTCTCATATGATCTCTTCACGTCTTTGACCCAAGAGGGAACACAGACGGTGATGGCATTGCAACCCTCCTCCTCGTACCATCTGGATAGAGCTTCAGCCACTCTATTCTCTACTCCCTTCTTGTATTCGATCACATAGTCTAGTCCCAACAACTTAGACATTTCTTTCAACTGGGCACATGAGGTCAATTTCTATTTTAACAAGAACTTCAATGACTGGTGGTCGGTCCTGATAATAAAACGTCTACCAAACAAATAATGCTTCCACTTTTACACCGCAGTCAGGAGTGCCAAGAATTCTTTCTCAATTTCTCAAAAGAGGCAGTCGCTTCCGCCGACCATTTATATGCACCTTTCTTCAGTAGTGCCGTCAGAGGCTTGCTAATAGTATCATAGCTCTTGATGAACTTTCTGTAGTAACCAGTGAGTCCTAAGAAACCCCCCGGAGACTTCAGAGTCTTCGGTTCAGGCCAGTTAATCATAACTTGAATTTTACTTCGGTCAGTCGCCACTCCATCTTTAGAGATGACATGGCCGAGATAATCAATCCTCCTTTGGACAAAGCTGCATTTACTTTTCTTCGCATACAGACGGTTAGCTCTTAATACATCAAGGACAGTTTGTAAATGTATGACATGATCTCCTAACCGACTGCTATACACCAAGATGTCATAAAAAAAACACTAAAACAAACTTTCTCAAAAATGAGGAAAATACATCATTCATGAGCGTTTGAAAAATTGCAGGAGTACCGCACGGCATCACCTTAAATTTATAGTGTCTGTGGTGGGTACGGAAAGCCGTCTTCGAAATGTCCTCGGGGGTCATCCGTATCTGAGGATAACCAGCTCGAAAATCAATTTTCGAGAACCATGATGCTCCGTTCAACTCATCTAGCAAATCGTCAATCACCGATATCGGAAATTTTTCCTTTACTATGATAGCATTCAATTGTCGGTAGTCCATGCAAAATATCCAACTTCCATCTTTCTTCTTCACTAGTAAGACGAGTGAGGCAAATGGGCTATGTGAGGGTTGGATCAGGAACGCGTCTAGCATCTCCTTAACTTGTTTCTCCACCTCAGACTTTTAGAAATGAGCAAATCTATAGGTCAAAGGTTGACGGGTTTTGTGTTGGATAAAAGGGGTATAGAATGGCCTAAGGCTCTTTGAGGAGGTAAAGATGTAGGTTCTTGAAAAACATCAGCGTACCCGTCTAACAGTGAGGTTATAACCTCGAGTATCTTCTTCTCCGTCTAGTTATATTTTCCCGTCTGGTCAACTTTCCCCGTCTGCCTGTTCTCCGTTGTCTACCTCCTCTTCATGAAATAAAGTTGACACGGTATTGCCGTAGACGCGGAGTTTAGTTTTATTCTTGAGGTAGAGTGAATGGGAGCAACAGATGAAGTAGCTTGTTGGGATTAAACTTGGGTTGAGCCTAAGGGTTAGGTGTTACGACCTAGTAAAGTGTAATGCGAATTTGGCTCGAGTATAGTGCACTGAGTTTAAATCCTACAAAGGTGTAGGTCGTGGTTCTTTCCTCTCCTTGAGCCACAGAGATTTCCACATAAAAATTCCTTATGTGCTTGTTTATTTCTACATCTTACTTTCAGCTAGTGAATCTGTCCGGAACAAGAACACGACTTGGAACACCATTCCAACTTGCATGCAGAATTAGTTAAGTTACCTTGATTGGACACACTGTTTGAAACACTGTTCCTGCTTGGGCTTAAATTTGTGTACTGAAATCTGAAAATTGCTTTAGAATTTTTAAGACTCAATTCAACCCCCTCCCCCCCCCCCTCTTGAGTTATTTGCTACACTCATCTAGACTAATACGGAAGGAAAGCATTTCATCCAATTTTTTCTTTTTTTTTTTTCACTTTCTATGCAAAAAATTAAACCAAACATAAGAAAGCTCTTCATTTCCTTCTGAATCCTTGTCAATCGGGATGATCTTCTGCTCCGAGACGATTGGCTGAGAATCTTGGCTGATATTTGAATATTTGAATATTGGTGGATATTTGCTACTCCTCTTATGGTTCAGATATCAAATCTGTTTTGCAGATCCTACAAAGATATTATTGCTATTGTGGTTCAAATATCAAATTATTCTCCTGTAATTCAGCTCCCGTTAATTAGGATAGATTTTGGTTATTCAGGATCCCTTTATTTTAGGATATTGATGTATACATAAAGGGGAGGAATGGAATGACGGACGACAGAGAAAATATTCTTGAAACTCCTGAGTCTTGGTTCACAGTCTCTAGTTCTCTTGTTTTGACATGGTATTAGAGCCAATGATTCAGATCTAAACCTAGGCTCTCCACGTACGCTTTTTTCTGCCTTTGATGTCGACGACGTGCTTAACAACATCGGAGGGCAACGACCTCAATCATCTGTGTGTCTTTGTATGGTTCCGGATTTAGCGGCGTTTTGTAAATCTAGATTTGGAGGAGGTTCATGTAGCAAAAGGGGAGCCACCATTGGAGGTGACAGCCCTAGCCGCCAGCGAATCCGGCCACCAGAGGGGAGATCGACGTTGTACGACCATCGACGTCGTACGACCATTATCGCGTGCTGCTTCACCCACCCAGATCTGCGAGCACCACCCCACGACATGCCCAGATCCGACAGCACTGCGCCGCCTCTGCCCCGATTCATCTAGATCGTTGCAACAGCGCAAATCCGCATGCAACTCGCCATAACCTCCATAGCACCATCGACGCAGCACAGGTCCGACCAGCACCGCCGCGATCTCGACCACTCTGCCCAGATCTGCATCGACCATCCTCGCACACACCTACTAGACCAGAGACGTCGTTTCAACGCCGAACGCAACCCTCCATCGTCGTCCGCCTCCAGATCTACATCGCCGCCAACGACTTCCACCATCGCCGACTGTCTTCTGTTGTGAGGGATGAGATGAATTGGGTGACACCCATGTGTCGACTTGTTCTGGGTCATGTTCCAGTTTCTTGGTTCGATTTATTGATCTTTATCGGATTAGAGTTTTTTTTTTACTTCTTCGATTCCCTTGATTTTTTGGTAATTCAGTTTCTTGGTTTTTGCTTTTGGCTTCGGCCCTTGGTTTCGTGTTCTTGGTTTTAGCTTCGGCCTCTTGGTTTCTCGGATTTCAGTTCCTAAGAAATTCCTCTTGTAGAAGTCTCTCTTAGTATCAAGATTGTCGACATCTTTCAGTTTTTAGTTTTTTAGATTTTGTCGTCAGTCTCTTGGGTTTTGGTTCGTTTAAAATTCTTGATTTCGGTTTCGGGTCGTTGAAAATTCTTGATTTCGGTTTCGGGTCATTGAAAATTCTTGATTTCGATTTCGGGTTTCGGTTTCGGACTTTGTTGGCAAATTGATGTTTTTTTATTCCAGGCATCAATTTGAGGTGGGGTGTCAATCAGGATGATCTTCTGCTCCGAGACTATTTTCTGAGAATCTTGGCTGATATTTGAATATTTGAATATTGGCGGATATTTGCTACTCCTCTTATGGTTCAGATATCAAATCTGTTTTGCAGATCCTGAAGAGATATTATTGTTGTTGATGGTTCAAATATCAAATTATTCTCCTGTAATTAAGCTCCCGTTAATTAGGATAGATTTTGGTTATTCAGGATCCCTTTATTTTAGGAAATTGATGTATACATAAAAGGAAGGAATGAAATGATGGACGACAGAGAAAATATTCCTGAATTTTTTGAGTTTTGGTTCACAGTCTCTAGTTCTCTTGTTTTGACAATCATTTCCTTTTTCGTCGTCCAAACAGGGTCTTAGCATTCAAGTTGCTTGCTATAAGCGTGGAATTTTTCTATCACAATGCAAGTATGCCCTAGTATGGTGGAGGCTAAGCCAAATGACACTCTTATACTTCCGAGAGTAAAATTTGCACCGGGAGAAGGTCACGTTTATAATGATCCTGACAGGTTCAAACGATTGGTGAGCAAGCTGAATTATTATCTAGCTATCACTCGTCCGAATAGTAGGCACACTATATTTATCGGATCTTCTATGTATATGTCCTAACGGATTACGTACGACCGACCTCACCTAGTGGGATTTGGTCTTGATGATGATCACTCGTCCAAACATCGTCTTTTCTATGAGCGTTGTGAGCCAATTCATGTCTGATCCTCGAGTCCCTCATTAGGAAACAACATTTCATATTCTTTGTTATTCAAGGGACATCCTAGTCGAGACTTACTCTACAACCATCATGGGCATCATCGTATTGAGGGATTTTCAAATATTGATTGGACTCACCTTCTGATCGAACGTCGACCATAGATTACTATGTTTTTGTGAGTGAAAATCTTATCTCTTATCTCTTGGAAGAGCAAGAAGTATAATTTCATGAGGGTATCAAGCATATTGAGGTGAATTATCATTTTGTGAGAGAGAAATTACAGGATCAAGATATTATATTGAACCATGTGAAGACTAAAGATCAAATGGTGATATTTTCACTAACCCTCTTGTAAGGGACTAGGTTGAGTTCATCTGTAATAAGTTGGAGCTTAAGGGATAATGTTGTGGGTTATTTATGATTTTTTTACTCAATTTTTAGAATATATTTTTTTATCTTTTTATTTTTTATCTTTTGTAAACTTTATCCTTTCAATCCCTGTAAATATTAAATATCATGCATAACCTTTTATAAATATCATGTATAGCCTCTTTTTAGAGGTTAGGATGTCTCATTACTTTCATATTCCTTTCACAAATGACAAAATGTCTTCCCAAGTAAAACATAGTTTAATAAATTTAGAAACCTAATATCTCCAATGAGTACACTACATGTTTGATGCAAGAAAAAATTATCATCTCAGTCAAAAAAAAAAATTGTAGTTGCTATAGATTGTTCGAGGATGCTACACTCGATGCACAAGAAAAGATTTTCATCCCGGTCAAGAAAATAGACAAAACTATAGCTGCTACAGACTTTCCGGAATCAATCCTAGTTATCTTCTAATATATGCAATTAAAATCAAGATGTTGTAATTAAATTTGTGCAGTTGTCAAGAAATCAATAAAAACCATTCGCCAGAGGGAATTACTCTAGAAGAATTCATAAAGCAACTTACAAACAGAGCAATGGTGACAGCGTGGTGGCTTCCCATTCTGGCAGTGATTGCAGTAGCGAATAACTGCTATTCTCTCACCTCCATCTGATGCAGACCACGCAGAACTTGAGGCCTCCAGGTCAGCATAGTCTTGCTGCACAGTGGATGTAGTTTCCTCCCTGTTCTCCTGCAGCACAGGTCCCCAGTTTTCAGGCACATAACCAGGGCCTTGAAACACTACCATGAAGTAGCTCCACATCAAGAGTATAAGCTATGACAAAAAAAATTGTTATCAACAATCAGTTCTCTCATTTGAAGAATCCGAGAAGTAAAAAGAATATCAGCATTCAGGTCTCTTACTTGCATTAAAAAAAGCTCATTTAGCATGAAGACACGACGAAAAAGAAGTTCCATCTAAGAATTGAGGCTAATAAATGACAAAATCCTAAAAAAAAATCCAAGCAGTATATAGATTGGCAACCAGGGATATCATCACGATCAAAGGGCCAAAAGGAACAGGGTGCAAAGCCGCACAAGCAAGCTTGCTTAACACAAAAAGAACCAAAGACGAGTATACAACCATCTAAATCTTCTAGTAGCACAGTTGTAGCAACTGACACTTAAGAGAGATGGACATTTCAGTGGTCTACAACAACAACAATAAAGTCCTTTCCCACTAAGTGAGATCGGCAACATAAATATGATGAAGTCAATGTCATCTATTATGTACCATATCCTTCATGGGTCATGGTACACCAAATCACGTCTTATTATTTCTTTTATATTCTTCTGCTGTCTTCCTCTTTGTCTCTTGACTTGCACATCTTTCATTACTTCACATGCTTCAAATGTTGAAACCACCTTAAGGATGATTCTCCCATTTGTCTTTTATAGATGCCACTGACTCACTCCAACTATTTTCATATTTATCACTCTCATCTTCTGCACATGATGGTGCTTAACTACCCAACGCTCTGTTCCGTATAACATTGAGCCTCGAATAGTTCGTCCTATACCTTTGAGGTTCATAGGTACTTTTGGATCTAATAAACTCACGAACCGCTCCTCCATTTCATCCAACTAATTTAATTATGTTTGAAACATCTTCAATCTCTCCATCATTCCGAACAATCCGTCTAAGATATTTAAAATATTCTTCTTTAGGCAAGCTTTCTATTCTCAAATACAAATTGTCATTCAACTCAAACAATATTCAATAATTTCAGTGTTTATCCTAGTTAGTTTAAACCCCTCCATTCCAAAACGTCCCTCCAAGTTTCCAACTTAGCATTGGCATTATATTGTCATCCACCAAAACAATATCAACAAATCACACGCCAAGAGACCTGATCATTTCAGTTGTATAGAAAAAAGAAAAAAAAAAAAAGAATCAAGTAGCTGTTTCAAGCATGACCAATTTAATTCATCTTCTAGCGGCAGCACTACATAATGCAATGAAAGGAAAAACAAATAGGCATCTACAATTATTAACATGATAGAAGACCTTGTTTTTCCCAAACCATTGCAAGTTTAATTGGTGCTATAGGAGGTGTTGAATTTTTCAGATTTTTTTTTTGCTTGCTACAATTTGTAGAAAAAGTGAAAAACTAAAGCCAAAATACAAACCAATGAACTTTCATTCAAAGGCAAAATGCTGAAATTTCTCAGCACATTGTAGTCTATAAGAAAGGAAAATATGATTCAAGATAGAAGAACCCAAGTCACAATGCAACAACAATAACAAAAAAAATAAAACAAGTCTGTATTCCACTAGGTGGAACATGCTATGTAGACACGATGAGGTCATTATCCTCTACCTTGTGTTGTGTCGTATCCTCCATTAGGTTACAATATATCATCTCATACTTTAATATCCTTCAAGCTCCTGTCACAACCAAAAGTTTCAAGCTTACTCAAGGAAATTGTGGGCACAAAGCAAAACATGAAGCCACAGTCTCCGAATGGCACAACCATCAGTCAAAATACTAAAATATACATGTTCTTGTTGTCCTACATTTCCATGTCAACATGTGTTTAGGCTTTAAAAGGTGACTACTAAAGAGCCACACATTAGCGTCTATTGGTTCTCGACTTAGAGCTAACAAGTTAACAATAGGCTGCTCCCCTTATAATAATACAGTACTCACGGGGCCCCTTTAGATACGCCTGTGATTGCCAATACTATCGTTTATGATCCTGACCTAAAATTCACCCTAAACCTAGACCACATAGTACACACTTCACAAACTATTACACATTATAATCCATGCTTCAAGTCGAATTGTTCGCATTTGGACTTTGGAGTCGTGTGCCCATATGTAAGCAAAAAGATCAACATTGTTGTATGGTAGAAAGCTCATGAATATATTTAACACGCCCCCTCTAGTGAGTGTCCTTTTGGATTGAAGGATGATCTGCACACTTGGTCTCTTCATACCACTTGTTGAATACATGACGATGATGTGAATCAAACTCGTGATACAATGTTGCGCAACCAACTCTATCAAAAGGTCAATGCATGAAGTATATTTAAAGATATCTACTAACACAAACTGGAGCTTGTGTTGATGTTATACTAAGGCATATTCATACAGCCAAAAATAAACTGCGAACTCCAACAGCAAGCGACAGTTAACAATGCTTAGAGGTGTAGATGAGACGATACAGCTCGAGTTCGGCTCGTGATTCGGCTCGAAAAAAACTCGAAAAGCTCGGCTCGAGTTGAGCTCGAGCTCGATAAAAAAGCTCGCTATTCTAACAAGCCGAATGAGCTAACGAGTTTTTTATTTTTTTTATAATTATATATTATTAAATAGTTTTACTCAAGTATAAAAAATTTTATCAAAATATTATAAAAATTAAAATAAATAAAAAATCTAATTTAAAATCCGAGTTTGAGCTCGATATAGTATTTCTCGAGTCTATCAAGCTGAACTTTAACCTTGTCTCTATGAGCTCGTTAAGCTCGAGGTCTAGCTCGAGCTCGAGTTCGGGCTCGGGCTCGTTAAAATTAAACAAGCTTAGCTCGTTTATAAAGATATATTCGACTCGGCTCAGCTTGTTTATACCCCTACTTAAGTGCATCAAATTCACAACCAATAATCCAAGTCCTCCGTTGAATGCATGCATATATATAAAGATGAAGCATCTTGATTATGATAGCTTGAAAAAACATAGTAGATTACCATACCACATGAAGAAACTGTTGAAGGAAACAGCTCAGACACATACAGTTCCTATACAAGAAACTGTTGCGGTTTATGTAGTCTTCAAACTCCTCCACCCGCAAACAACAACAAACTGCACCCATTGTGTCAGCTCCAGCCCAAGGTTAAGCTCCAGAGTAAGTGATAAACCCACAAATCATTAAAAAAATGGGGATCTTGGCTTAATGTTCTCCAAGAGACATACTAGAGCTATCAAGGTATTCAGGTGTAGCTTAGAATGAGAGAGAGGACTCTAAGTCCGCAGAAGTTAAATAACTCCACGAACCAGTACCCTCTCCCTTGCCTCTGTCAAACTCAAGCTTCTGATTACCCAAATGATAATGATGGCCTCTTCAACCTATGAAAGCATTGTAAAATCAGTAATCAGAGACAAGATCAGAACAAACCAGCTGTAGGCTCATATGTACTAATACTAAGTGAATACGAATGTAATCAAGATTCCCACGAGAAAGCATGCATCAAGCATCAACATAAAGAATAAGCCAATAAAGACAGTACCCCTGGAAAAAATGACCCAACACTCGGTCAATCAGCGGAGATCAATCGATAAATGGTTCTGGCTGGTATGCTACAAACATGCACCATGGGCAGCATAATCTCCAAGTTGTACGATACAAATGAAATTCTCATGTATACATAGAATAAACCTCAATCGTCTACATACGATCAACATTCTAAACTGAAGCATTCAAAATTGGAGGGAACAAAGAACATCACTTTTTCATGAATGATCCATTACACGACCAAATCATAAATCAATTATGCTGAATCAAATACGTTTTCCAACGTGATAGGTATCCCTTAATTTCCCAATAGAACTCAGAAATTTACCACATATTACAACAAAAGAGTAAAGCCCATGTTGACCCCTGAAAACAGAAAAATCATCATCGACAATTATCATAATCGAGAAGATGAAAGCAAAAATGTGAATTTTTTATGTCAATCAAAAATGAAATCCACCAGAAATTGAAGCACAATCTACAAATTAACATACCAATCAACAGAGAACAACAATGCACAGACAAATCAGCACAATCCATCCAAATCCACAGATACCCAATTCGAAATTCCAAGTTTTAATGGGTGGTCAATGAAGCTCAAAAGCTGCATAATCGCCATATCAAAAAGATGCTGATAAAAAAAAATCAATCAAATTCCTAAAAAACAAAAATAATAGGTACCTTTAGGGCTCGGCAACGGGGCAAGGGAAAGGAAATTGAAAATCCTTTCTGGGTATAAACCGAGAGGGAAAAAGATACAAGAAAGGTAGAAATCCGAAGTTGAATGCTTCGGATTCTACGTTAGAGAAGAAGAGGGAGGGGGCCGACGGCGTTTGATTTTGAAGAGATGATGAAAAAACGGCAAAGAATGCGGTGATGGCTAGGGGAAGAATCAAGAATCGGAAGAGAGGTTCGGGAGAGAGAAAGCAGACGCACACGCCCTGCGTCACTGACAAGCCATTTTTTACTATTTTTGTCTCATAAGTCCTAAACACAGCACCTCATTTACTAAACACAACACCCTAATTTTTTAAATTATCGTTTTTGCCCCTGGATATTTTAAAAAGAAAATAATATTTAAAAAGAAAATAATATACCCAAAACACCCCCGATCTT
>JAOWBR010150562.1:0-13513 GCA_028571145.1 Dionaea muscipula
TCGCTGCACGTCCGGTGTTGCACGCTCGGCACTCCCACGCTCGGTAGTGCACGTTCGGTAACCTCCTGCAAAGGGGACTCCGTCATCTTCTTCGCCTGCTGACTTAAGCATCAGAGCCGTCTCCCCGGGGTCACACCCTGGGGTACCCTCTGACCTATTTGCTCGTCTATCTCAGGTCCACAGGTTCACTCAAGTCTCAAGCCCTCCTCACAGGTTCTCCCTTTTTTGGAGCAGGTCGGGATCGTCTTCGAATCACCTTTTGCTCCTCCCCCGAGCCGACCTGGTCCACTCCGCCGGCCGGAGCCATCTCATCCCGATCGGACCGGGACTTTGATAATCGCCTTTGGAGAGTCCTAGGTGCTGACTGCCTCCGAAATTTTTCCAGGAGTATCACCAATCCCAGGTTCTAACTCTTTTATCAAAGAAGGCCTTAGAGATGAGAACGATACTCAGGCGAAAATGGAGAAGGAGATATCATATTTAATTTCATTCAACAACCCTTTTCAATTATAAGTCTTGGCCTATTTATAGGCTTAATAATGTGAAAAAAAAGAAAATACATTAATACAAGAAAATGTTATTTGCCAATCGGGGACCAAGAATATTCTCAACCAAATCGTATCATTTTGACATTCTCCTTCCAATTAACTCAACGAACTGTACTACTCCAACTAAGTACGTGGGGAAGTATTGGATGGTGGCGTGGGTTGGAAAGACGGGGCGTCAACTTTGGCTTGTGAACTGTGGCGTTAAGTAGTCAACCGATGGTGCAGGGTGATCAGTTGACGCCGACTCTGAGGAACTTCTGGAATTGAGCTTTGATTGACAAGGGGGTACTCTGAAATACTAAGGATGAAGGAAGATGATTGATGTGCAATGACGTCATCCTAACACTTCCTCTTGCTTGGATTCAACTCTTGTCACCACCACCTTATGGCTAGCAGAAGTTGTCGCCACAGAGTTTTCAGTGGTTGCTGCCACCGTTATTTTCTAGCCATCGCCACAGTGTCTCAGAAGCTGCAGCCATCGTTATGAGAAGTTATCGCCACAATTATGAGAAGCTGCTACTGAGAGTTATTATATTACAAAATCTTTAATCTATTTTGGACTCGAACTCAACCTCGACGAGCCTACAAAAATAAGATCTGCACTCGAATGCGGTAGAGTTCAAAAAATTTGAGATGGCTTAAATTTTAATTTTAATTATTTTTTTAATTTTAAAGATATTTGGATAAAATAGTAGGAACTTAAGTATGATTAAATTATTATATAAAATTATAAAAAATTTAGAAAAGTTTTTTAGGCACGTGGTTTTGTGTATTCCAATCTTAACTTCGGCTCATGAATCACTTGATTTGACTTGAATCGAGTTTTTTTAGCTCTTTTCGAGTACTATTATAAGTTTAAACTTATATGAATAAAAATGTTTGATATACGAGGAATTTTTTCAATTTTCGTGGACAAAAGGACAGAGTAGATAATCGGATCTAATAAAAAAATCTGCTTGAATTAGAATCAGACCTGTTCGGCTCTGCCCAAAAGGTCTGCCCGGCAGACCAAGGGGTAAAAAAGTCATTCAATAAGTCTTCTACCTAAAACCTATAAATATTCTTTCTTCAACCACCAACCAGGTATGTAGTTTGATTCTAATCTTGCTATTCTTTTTCTTACTTAAGCATCGAAACGATTATCCCGAATTCATCGGAGTATCATTTGACGTGTTTGCTACATTCTTTTAGAGCATCAAATTAGACACTTTTTCAAATTAGTCTATTTTATAAACTAAAGGAAAGTTTAAAAGATTAAAAGAAAATGCATCCATCCATTCATAATATTCATTCATGTACAAAAAGCCAAAAATCAGGTACCGCACCAAAACCAATTCAGCCTTCTTTTATCTTTCATCAACAATTCAACATCCTCCCTTTTTTGATTATTTAAAAACCACGGAGAAGCTTGCCTGTCTTCATTCTCTAGCTCTATCATTTGCAGAACGGCGCCGAAAGCGCAGCGATGGCCGCTCTGAATCCAGCAGCGAATTACAAGTCTAGTACGAAGATAAATCCACCGGAGGGGAAGCCGAATCACGGGACCGCCACCAGCAGCAGCCACTTAGCGAAAATATTCAAAGGGAAGAAGCCAAAATGGGAGTGTTTGGCGGTGGGAAGCAACAATGGGGGAGGAGCTGGGAAGGAAATTAGGGAATCGGTATTGCAGAAGAGGAGGAGGAAAGGAGAAGCAGTGGAGGAAGAGGAGGAGGAGGCGAGGTCGACGTTGGTGGCCAAGTGTACGGCGGACGGGAGGGCGGTGGCGGTGGCGGCGGTGGAGGAGAGGTATAGGTACAGAGTAGGGTGTTTGGTGGCGATGGTTATGTGTCTGTGTAATGCCGATAGAGTAGTCATGTCTGTTGCTGTTGTTCCCTTGGCTGCCAAATTTGGCTGGTCTGGCACTTTCACCGGCATTGTCCAGGTACTCTCCACACTTCGTCACTCGCTTACCGAATTTTTTGCCTAATTCCCCGCCCCTCCTCTGTCTCCCTTCCCCTTTCTCTGTTATGCCCCTTCCCCTCGGGTAATTTGACGCAACTAGAGGAGGGACCCACCTGGCATCGACCCCCTCTCTCACCTCCCTTCTCCTTCTGAATTGTCCTCAATATCTCATCGATCAACTCTATCCTAAGGTTAACCAACATCTATGAATTATATTTATAATATTTTTTTTGGGCTTGAATTATAAAGTGTACTGTCCATTTCATATTAAATTAATATAACAAAGAATGACGATTTTGAATTATATATATAAATCATCTTTAACATATTTTTTGCTGATACCTCATGTTTGATAGAGTGATTACAAATATTTCTATAAATGTTAATAAATCTATCAAATTAATAAAAAAATATTATTATCATACAATTTTAATTTTATTATTATTAATTTATTATTATAAGTTTCGATTTATTTTTTTTTATTTTTTACTATATAATTTATCATCTATATTATAAATTAATAAAAATACTTATCGTGTTGAAGGCACGGACTACCGCTAGTACTAAGCAAGTTACGACAAAAGATCTTATTATTATGGAAAATCTATAAATTATATTTATAATAATAGCTCCCTCACTTTGCACCCCTGTTGTCCCTCCTCCTCCCATCAGATTGAATAGCAAGGCTCCTTCCTCTCCCCTCCACTCACAGGCGTGAAATTGAGAAGAAAGGCCCTCACTTACCATTGCGGTTGCGCCCCATCTCTTCTCACACCATTGGTCAATCAACATTAATAGAACGTCAACCATCAATATTTTTAAAATAAAAATACCTAATGCATGGTCTTGTAAATTGAATTTTTTTTAATATCCAACTATATAAAAACAAAATTACGCAGGATCCAGATCCACCACCACCAACTAAGTTGCAAGTAAAGAAAACAAGATTCTCTCAGAGATTTCGGGTGTGTGGGGACACACATCCAGCAATAGTGTAATTTTGTCCCTACTCCTAGGCTGCATGCGTGTGACAGGGCACTCTACCAGCCTCTCAAGTCTCACCAAACCCAGTGGGTCGCACAATTTTACTTTATGCCCTACTTTGTAAATTATTTTCTGAATTATTTTTTTTTATTAGAAAAAATGGCGAAGATCTCATCTTTTTTTTTTTTTTTTTTTTTATCGCCTGTTTTTTAAATATTTTATCCATTTTTTCTAATGAGAAAAAAATAATTCAAAAAGTAGTCTATAAAATAGTCTAATTAGCAAAACTGATGATCAGGTCGCATTTTTTAACAAAAAAAAAGAAAAAAGAAAAGAAAAACTTGCTATCATGTATATTTTCATGTGAAATGTGTAAAATTTGATTAAATTCACTTAATTTCTGTGACCATATCATGGATACAATTAAGAAAATGTTTTCATTGATTAAAGAATGTAGTGGTGGTGGTTTAATTTTTGGTTCTCCTTTGTAAGTGCAGTCATCATTTCTATGGGGTTATATGATCTCTTCAGTGATTGGAGGAGCATTGGTGGACAAATATGGAGGCAAGACAGTCCTGTCATGGGGTGTGGCCTTGTGGTCCTTTGCTACTCTCTTCACACCATTGGCTGCCAACCACTCTACTCTTGCTCTCTTGACTGTTCGCGCTTGCTTTGGCCTCGCTCAAGGTGTCACTATGCCCGCCATGAACATTCTCCTATCAAGGTTCGTTCGAGCAGCGCTGCTACCCTTTATCAATATAACCAACTCCTCCTGTGATGGGTCAATTTTGGACCTTTCAAAATTTAATTAGTCCTTGTTTGAATGTAGGTGGTTTCCAGTTGATGAGCGTGCGACTGCAGTGGGAGTTTCGATGGCTGGATTTCAACTAGGCAATGTAGTAGGCTTATTGCTAACACCGAGTATGATCTCAGTATTTGGGATATCTGGTCCTTTTGTTCTCTTCTCATCTCTAGGGCTTACGTGGCTAACAACATGGGTGGATGGAGTCACGAATGATCCCCGAGAATGCAGTTTTGTCTCGCATTCAGAGTTGGAAGTGATCCTACAAGGGAAGCTTGGCACTTCAGTATTATTCACTGCAGGCCACGAGCATCCAGCTCCGCCGCCTATAGGCCTTCTGTTTTCAAAGCTGCCTTCTCTGGCAGTCATCTTGGCCAATCTTACTAACAACTGGGTGAGAGTGAGATTTCTTCTACATTTCCTTGCTACACATAGATATTCATGTCACTCAAGATCACCTTACACTTCTAGTTTGTTATTCCAGGGATACTTTGTTCTTCTGACATGGATGCCTATGTACTTTCAAACTGTAAGTAAGAATCACATCACATATTCGTTGTTGAGTTGCTTATATGATGATATGTGTTGATTGTGAATGCACCTACAGGTGCTTAATGTAAACTTAAAGCAAGCAGCATGGTTCAGCGCTGTGCCTTGGGGAGTGACGGCTTTTTCAAGCTTTGTTGCTGGTGTTGTATCCGATCACTTGATCAGAGCAGGGTACCCATTGACATTTGTTAGAAAAACCATGCAGGTAAAGTAGTAATATTACTACCTACCTTCTTCTCTTCTCCTCTTGTAAGTTCTCAATCATCTCATGTGCAAATATCAGAAGCTAACTTCTGACATAATTGCAATCAATGCAGTCCGTCGGCTTCATCGGACCAGCCGTCTCATTACTTTGCTTAAACATAGCCGAGACACCAAGGACAGCATCAGTGATCTTAACAATGGCTCTAAGTCTGAGCTCTTTTAGCCAAGCTGGTTTTCTTCTCAACATACAGGTGACTGACTGTTCACATTTCAAAATATTGAAACAACAACAAATCTTGTTACATTCTACTGAATGAAAATGTTGGATGCGATGCATATATTATGGCTGCCTGCCTGCCTGCACCAGTTATATTCTACTGCTTAAGCAAAACTTCAATTAACACAATCCCTAAAATTTCTTGATCAGGATATAGCACCACAGTGTTCGGGACTCCTCCATGGTACATCCCTCCCTCAACTTTTACCTCGTATGGTGAACACGAGCCACCGTAAGTTTTACCTGTACTGACGTACCTCCGTTTCTTTCTTTCCTCTAACAACATTGAGCAGGTATTGCAAACTCAATAGGAACACTGGCTGCTATATTCAGCACCATTGGTGCCGGTATCTTCGTGCAGTGGTTGGGATCCTTCCAAGCATTTCTCACACTGACAGCACTACTCTACATTGCCAGCTCCGTCTTCTATAACCTGTATGCAACGGGGGAGAGAGTATTCTAGTTGTGATGATAATAAAGCTGATACGTGTAGTAACTGCAAATTCCAAGTAAAGTATCACTTTGTCCCAATTCTTTTGACTCAGTAGCCATAGTTTGACATATAGCATTCAGGTCTTGTGAGTCTTAATTTTATGATTATGAAGTACAATATATACATATAATATAATATAAACAGCCAACCAATGTTCACAATTGTGATATCCAATCAATCTTCGTTCACCTCTCGTTTTCAACAAGTATTATTGCCTTCTAAAGTTTGTTGAGATTTAGTTTACTGATATGCAAAAAATGAAGCAGAGCAATTACCCATCGGCTAAAATTCACTATCTGTCTTCAAGTAGGGATCCCCCCAAGAAAGGTAATATAATACCCAGAAGGGGAACTCAACTCAACAGCATAGTGGATTGGTGCACATTCATGATCTTAGAGCATCTCCAGTGGGAGGTATTTAGAGCTGTTATTGCTATATTTTAGCAGAAGTTTGTTAAAAAATTACTCCAATACAAGACATTTGGTCCATGCAAATTTTACCTTTACTATATCTAATACCAAATATAGCATTGCATATAGCATGTTTGGTATAATATAGCATGTAGGAAAAACTAGATTTAAGAAAATTAGTTGAAAAAATAGTGGGAAAAACTAGATATGCTAAAATATATCATGTCTGTACCGGAGTGACATTGATAAATTATAACAAAATATCATTGTTCATTGCTAAAAAATAGCATTGAATAGACAAATTTGCCTTAACGCATTGAAGATGCTCTTACCAGCTAACTTGGACCAAGCTTTGGAGATCCCATAGGAAGAGGTAAATCCATGTTTTCTGTGGTCCTGAAGGTTCTAGGGACCATCTTGTCAACATAGAGGGTTCCTTCTAAATGATCACACTCGTGCTGGAAAATACGGGCCTGCCAGCCGGACGCATCCACCTTTATAGGCTGGCCATACCGATCAAATCCTGTGACCTCCACTTCAAGGTGTCGCTCCACAACTGCTCTATATCCATCGACACTGCCAGAATATAAACATATACATAAACAGGGATGCATTAGGGATAAGTTGTTGTAGGGCAACCTACAATAAAAGCTTTTAATGGTGTTGATATTACCAAAGATTTTTGGCTAGTGGCACTTCTACGATCGCCGGAATCGGGTTCCGGAGGAGGAATCCGCTGTATATCAGATAACCGAACTGGGTTCGATTGGTGTTTAATACTAATGCTACCGCTAATGATCGGAAGCTACGGCTACCGCTGATCTAGAAGCTAGGATAAAACATGGTAAAAGATAGAGTTTTTCATTGATTGATTGATATTGATGCTAATTGATTGTCCTTCATGAATACAGAAACGGAGAATATATAATCCTTGCACGGGGCAGTTACAAAGAGGCAGTTACATACTCGGCCCAACTGACCACGTCCCACAGTCATAGCCCACATACTAGATCGTAGCCCAAACTGCCACTCAACTGTTGGTCACGTCACAGACCGAGGTCTCGTTCAACAACCATGCTCAACCGTTACACAACCGTCAGCACGATCCCCCCATTGTATCATCCAAACCCTGAGCGGCTTAGAAGATTCAAGGCACTACGTCCCAGGACGAATTCATCCTAAGACACTAAACCAAAGCCACCACGGCCAACCCTGAGCATCCCATTGAATCCCCCTGTCAACAAATGGCTTGCCTAATACTATCCTTTTTCAATTGCAAAAGATTTCTCCAGATTGTGACTCTAGAAAAATGGTATATGTAGGATTCAGCATAAACCATTGGCCATGGTTCTCGCACCATAGGATCAGCTAGCTACATGTATTTGTCAACTCATGACAACATTACAGGCATATTCATGCCTCAATAATTTCCTACAAACTCTTTTCGGCCCCTTTTATCCCGTCCAAAATGCCCCTCTTCAGTCAATTCACATCTCCACACCTATCTCTGAACACAAAGGTACTGAATTCTGAACCCCATCCAACCAAAACAAAGCCTAAAAAGCATGATACCTGAATGCTGGCAACACACTCATTATTGAAGCTTAGAGGGATAGACACTTGCACCCTCCCCCCCAAAAAATAAATATTTAGCAGATATGAGAGGCAATAAGAGTAAAAACGTTCATACTGATAGTTTGTTCCCATCAATCTATTCTCCACATTCATTTTGCAAACCACAACACAGTATATTTATTTCTAGGGACACACATGATGATTCATCTATACAGCTAAGAAAACGATCCAACCAGAGATTAATAAGGAATATGCAGTCGCAACTACAAGACAACAACAGGTTATTTTTTCTGAGAACAAAAGTCTCCAAAAAGGCATGATCTTCATTCAACTAAAAGCAGTGTAACATTTCGGGCCCACAGCTCTCCTAATGACACTTTAGCGGACCTTTTTACCCTCCAATCTAAAAAAGTTAAACGTTATTGAGGGAGATAGAACTTATTAGATTATATTTGATTTCAATTTCTTCCCAACCACCGATATGGGGTTGATAGTATCACAATCTTTCCTACTTAAAGCACCGATGCCCTTGTCAGACCAGTTAACATTCAAGCTCAATGATCGTCCAGCCATGTGGAACATGTGCCCGCTACACCAAATCTATCATAACTGGCCCGCATTGATACCACTTGTAACACCCTGAGCCTATAACTCTACTAATCACATCTTAATGGGTCTTTTAATCTTCTCCAACCCAAAAAGGTTAAACGTTGTTGATAGAAATAGAATCCATTAGACTTATATTAAATCTCAATATCTCCCTAACCACCGATGTGGGATTGAGAATATCACAAGCACCATTGCCACATGCTTGACGACTAACAAGGGACGTGGGTGTGATCCTTGGTGTCTGAATAAAAAGAACCAACTAAAATTTTAGTAGCACAATTGTGTATTGTAGTTGGCCGATCAAGAAGAGTCATGTACAGAGAGTAGCGGTGACAAAGATGCGTATGTTGAGATAGATGTGTGGTGTGACCCGCAAAGGGAGATTGAGGAATGACGAAATACGTCGACAAGTTGTGGTGTCATCAGTGGTTGATAAGATGAGAGAGGAACGCCTATACTAGGCAGGACATATATGGAGGAGACCGATGGATGCACCTGTTAGACAGGTGGAGTCTTTGTTGTTAGAAGGTACGAGAAACCGAGGATATCCAAAAATAACTTGGGATAAAATGATCCGTTCGAACCTAACCATATTATGACTCACCATGGAGGATGCTATATATCGGACAGTATAGAGGAGGGAGACAGATTACTGCGATTGATCCCACTTAGTGGACGATAGACATGCTAGTGATGTTTGTACGTCGCGTCTGAGTGAGCTTTAATGGTGTCGTACTCTATCGTTCACTGTTTTTCACGGTTTTTTTATTTTACGTGAGTTGCCTTTTGTTTCTATGACTTCCGCTACTGTGTGTTTCATGATGTTGCCGTGTGTTCTTTTTTCTTTTATCCTAACCTAATGATAGGTTAGGATGGTGCGTGTTAGATAGCAAACAGTCTGCGCACTATTTTTGTTGGATCTCATGTGTGCGTGTCCTACGGACACGTGTGGTCGACCCCATTTTATGGGAAAACGTCATGATGATAATGATGATGATGAATTGTGTATTGTAGTTAGTAAAAGATCCTACACAAGGTGTAATCAAGAAATGAAGATATTATATCAAACTTCCGTTTATTGCAGGGAGCAAATCCAGAGCCCATGAAGTAGATTACTCATTGTGCTAGAGGTGTCATTTTCCCAAGCATTGGTAACAAAGGCTTGTTGTAAGAGACCGAAAGCTAGAAGCTGAAATTTTCCGCAGTTGTTTGGAATGAGATTGATGTGAGGGAAGGGGAAAAGGATGGGGGGCATTTAAAGATGTTAGGAATTTTATTCAGGTGCTGCAGCCTGTTCATCAGCTCCATAGAAGATTGTATTGACCATCAAATTGGTGGGGGATAGGAGAGAGAGAAGATTTTAGTAAAAATTTCGCTTCAAAATTTACCTTGAAGCTCCGTTTGATTCGGAAATAAGATATCGGATCACACTATTAATCCGCCTCGTATAACTAAAGAGTGTGTTTGATTGATTTTTATTATATTGGATTATTTATCTCTTCATCCCTCTTATCTTACAAAATCATTGGATAAATAATATCACCCTTTCTTTCTTAGATATTAGTTATTCCATCTAATAAAATGACTTATTTTACTCTTGTCTCATGACTCATTTAATTTTTTTATTTGGTTGAGTTGTAGGTGTAAGTTGTGAATTGTCACTTGTTCTATATAGGGATATTTTTATACACAAAGATTATAATCTCACGTTTAATTCAAGACAATCAAACAACTCCTTGATTGGATTAACAGTGAAACATTTAATCCTTTCCTTCACAATCCCTCTTCTTATTCAGAGTATTATCTATCCAATCCAATTTAATCCTGCAATCAAACATGACCTGAGTACACTTGTATGTTGGATTATGGATTGTTTACTTCCCATTTATATTGTCGCTGTCCAAACACAGATAGCAAAATTCCTTTTGCTCTCCACCTCCCCTCTGCTTCCATCATACCCATCCAAAAAAGGCAGTTAAAGTCAAAAGGCACAACATGAGGCATCCAAGATAAGGACGTGAGTTTGATTCTTTCACATAGGTCATCTTATGTCAATGGACTGAAGATTATGCAAGACTAGAGAAGCACTCATAAAATTACATGGTCATGGAGCAGGAATCCATGCGAGTAAACAAGAATGTGAATCAGGCAAAGACTTGGATGTGCTTATGCACTAGGACTGATTTTACAGGATTCATGCACTGTGAACTGTCAAATCCCATGATGTAATATGAGGATAGATAAAATATCTCATACCTTAGGCAGCCTTCAAAAAAAAGTGCAGTCTTGTTGCTCTTCTTTTTTAGCTGTGGATTCACCAGTACCTGCCCTCAAAACTAAGAGATCATAAAAAGGGTTTCCCCCAGTGTGCAAGCGTTCCCCCGGCTAGCGTGGGAGTAGAAGAACAACAACAATGATCACGACCACCACAAGCTCAAAAAAATAGAGATTATTTTTCCCACTACATGAGAATCACAATGCTGAACCAGAAACATGATGGAAATATTCAAGAGTGACTACACAAAGGGTGGAATCAACATCTTTTTCATACCAGGCTATCAAAAGGTCGTCTGTCTTGTGCCTTGGCCTCTTCTTTTGTTACATAGCTTATATATTCTTTTGTATCTTCCAAAACAATGATCTGGATGACAAGAGAGACAATGAATCAATTATTTTCTTTGAGGTAGTTGACGTTATCCACATTCAAACTTCACGGTGTTGATTCTAGGAAAGTTGCAAATTTGCAACTTGCTACCTATACATGTTGATTTTAAGAAGGGTATGTGTTGAGAAACTAGCTCTACCAAAAGGTCAATTTTGTGATAGAAAACCCATGAATTATATTTATATTAACAAGCCCCCTCACGCGAATATCTTTTTTGGGTTTGAAGCGTGAACTGTGCACTGACCCACCTCATACCACCAATTGCTAAACAAATGGGGGTCGCGCTCGCAGGATTCGAACTCGTGACCTTTAATCAAGCCTTCTCTGATACCATATTAAGGAACCAACTCTACCAAAAGGTCAACCTTATGGTAAAAGACCTATAAATTATATTTATCTTAACAGTATGGTGTTTGATGAGCATCATTCCAAATGGCCTTTTCAAAAAACTATGCTACCTGCACTGCCACAACACTTTTTTTTTCTATTTTTGTAATGCTATGTAACAACTATAAAGAAAACAAAAATAAGCCAATTGACCCAGTGCACTAAGAGGCTTGACCATATAAAGAGTAGAATTGCTTATAGTTTGTAATCTAGTTTATAGATTTTTGGACCTTCTACAATAAACTTTAGCTTGTAGTAGAATGACACCTCAAGATAGTACCAGGCCAGGCTATCACCTAGAGGTCACAACACAAAGGCAACTTGCTTGTACAGACGTATTAAGATGTATATTTCATGGGCCTCTGATCATAAGCTTGAACTTCTTGTGGATGTGGTGCATCGACTGTGGACACTAAACATGAGTACTAACAGAGAAAGCAATCCTATTATCCTAAGCATCAATTTCCTAGAAGGAATCCAAACCAGCATTCCAGAAATCAATCTACATAAGTTGATAAAGCACTTTTGATGCTATATTCTCAAGGATGAAATATTACGTTATTCAACTGAAATAGCCCATGCGAGCAACAAATAACAATTAGAAGAGAAAGCCCACCAACGAATCAATGCTACCACATTTTGCTCACCATGCTCAGATTTCTCTCCAGCAAAACGATGTAGCACTGTCATTTTCTATGCTCAAAATAGCTAAAAACCATTACATACAAATATCACGGGAAATTACTAGAAAAGAGAGAGAGAGGGAGGGAGAGAGAAACCCTAAGAGGAATGCCAATCTGAGGAGCAGCAAGGCCAACACCAGGTCCCATCCTCATAACCTTAACCATGTTATCAATAATCTTCTGGATCCTTTCCGACCCAATTTCTTCCGGGTCAACTTCTTGTGCAGGTTCATGAAGAACCGGGTCACCTGCCTTGACAATATCAGGCAAGTTGCTCTTCTTCTTCTTACTACCTACAAAATCCATCACCCATGCAGCTTTGGGAATGAAACCAGAAGGAAAAGAAGTGCTGCGGCTGCTCCTTGCAGCCAAGAAAGAGGAAAACTTTATCGGGTTCAGGCGCAGAGGTCCGGAATTGAATGTGGGATCTCGAATTTGGGGGCAACGGAGATATGGGGTTCTCGAAAATTCAGTGTTTGTCCTGCCATTGAAGCCCTTGTCGAAGGTAGATACACGGGAGAGAGAGAAGCGAAGATGGGCCACGCGTGGCAGTGGTACTGCCTCCATAGCTGTTCTCGCTGGAGGATTTGCTCTGTTGCAGGAGAGGAGGAAATTTTAGACGGCTGAGCTGATCGAGATAGCTACCGGCAAATACAATCTAACGTCGTAAATATAGCACCTTTAAATCTCTTAATTTTTTTTTCCAAAATTACCTTTTATAATAAGGAATTTTTACGAAAATATCATCGACCTTTATTTGAACTGTAGAGTAGCATTTGAGTCTTATGACAGCAGAAAATTTTTTCACTTATAAAAAAACTAACATTATTTATAATGAAATGTCATATGACTATTTTAAGTTAAAATTTTTACATTCAATGATGTCAAATATATATTATTTTCTAAAAAAAGACAAAAATTCAAACTTGATGCGGTAAACGCAACTGTCGGATGTAAGGTTCGACAGTCATCTCATATGGTCGGCCCTAGTAGCCCTGACTACGGTTTCGGAACCGTCGTTTTTGGGCCGGTTCCGGTTCTGTCGGTTCCGATTCTATGTACGGATGGTTCTAGGTCGATTCCGATTCGATTCACGGTTCCGCTTCCGGTTCCGGTTACGGTTTCGATTACGAACGGTTCCGAACGGTTTTCGACGGTTCTATTTTTGTAAACAAATAAAAAAAATATATGAAGAAAATGAATCAAAATTTTATTATTGATTTAAAAAATAACACAAAGAAATTTGAAATTTACACATTAAAGGGGAAAAAAACTTACAAATTATGCATCATTGATACCACTAATAGCAGTGTCACTACCGGTTTTGTCGTATAGTTCCGAGGTATCATGTGTCGAAAATTCTTATCTTCTTTTTTCAGCTCTCGC
>JAOWBR010150573.1:0-13513 GCA_028571145.1 Dionaea muscipula
GATTGTTGATGATGATTTGAGACATTTGAGTAGTGTTGTTGACCACCCATGTTAGCTCTTTAGATTTCATCTTGAGACTGTTGATTGGTGACATTTAGGCTTGTGTGGTTCGTGGGCGAGCTCCACGGAGCGTACGCCGGTTCACCCGGGGTGGGGTGTGACTTTTTTGCTCCTCCCTCTCAGTTTCTCTTCGGGGCGGATCGGAATCATCTCCGGATAACCTTTCTCTCCTCTCTCGAGCCGACCGTATTCTCTCCGCCGGTCGGAGCCAGCCTCATCCCGATCGGATTAAGATTTTGATGTTTGTCCTTAGAAGGTTCTGGGCACCCCCGAGATTTTCTAGATGCAACACCACCTATTGGTTTTTACTTATTAATCTCAATGTATATGGGACAATTTGGTCAACGTTGGTTAGGAGCTTGCTGCTCATCTTACTGGAGCGTTGGGTGGGTGCGTGCTACACAGCATCAGTAGTGGAAGCACACAACAGTAGCAGTTGGGAGCACATAGCAGCAGTTATGGGGTTTAGACGTGCACAGTGTGGGGAGCGGTTACCCATGCGCATGTTGTCCATGGAAGTGGACCGTGTTGATGGCGTTGGGTGCGGTTGATTATGTGACACGTTGCATGTCATGGAGAGGTTACAGGGCTATGTGGATTCAACTTGTAATTGCTTTTATATTGCTCTATAAATAGCTTAATGTAATCGAACAGGATAAACCTACCAACTCTATCAAATGAACTCTACTTTTTATTGTCTTTTCATGTCTTGCACTTCATTTCCTTTATTTTCTTGCAACTTTTAGCCTTCATCATTTCCAGTTCTTCAATATAACTTTCATTTAAATTTCCTACTTAGTAACTCTCTATGGGGTGAGGCTTGTCTCCCGGGAGACCCATTTTTCTTACCTTCCAACTTCTTTTTCATTTTTCCATTAACATTTTTGGCAGTCTCATTTTTTTTTCACACTTTATTTTTTCATTTCCACACATTAAATAAATCACTTTACATATCAAATTTTTGATATTTTTAGAAAGTTACCATTGTACATACTCTAAAGGCTTTGGCCAATTAGTTGACTATAGTTAATAGAGATAGTGTCATTTCTTTGTGTCAGAGAAGTGTCTCTCTCTTTCTCTTCGTTTTTTTTATTCTAAAAATATTTTTTTATGATTTTTTAAATTGTTTCTTATTTTAGTAGTCTCACATAACAATTACTTTAACAAACGTTAACTAACACTATTGAAACATAAAAAAAATTAACAAACACACATATTTTAACAAATACTAATGATAACTGTTGAAAATACTGTTGTCATTTTGTGCGACACAACTACGATACGCTTAGTCTTATCACATCAAAACCTTCACGCCATGTCCACCCTGTACGTTTTACTTGTCAAGAGCACCTTGTCGGAGCTTGGAGCTTGCAGCTCGCAGCTAGTGTCAGAGCTCATAACCTGCACAAGAGAAAGCTTGTCAGAAAGGTCCCGAGGTCGTCCTCGAGATTCTTCTCTAATGTTTAAGTCAGTGACTTGTCGAGAAAACCTGAAAGAAATAAAATTTTAGAGATATATGAGAATATTTCGAATTCTGGATCCTTGAAATCAAGAAAGTAGGGTGTATTTATAGGGGTTGAGTCTGTCACGTGTCGATCATCCAGTGGAGCTATGTGTCGACCTCTGAGTGGAGCCACGTGTCGGGTTCTGAGTAAAGCCACCGGCCACATGTTGGGCTCTGAGTGGAGCCACGTGTCTGGCTCTGAGTGGAGCCACGTGTCGAGTATCCAATATATAAATCGGTCAGCTGTCCTTCCCTATCGAGTAACGATTATTGGGTAGTCGAGCTATGAGACCCACGTGCGGGGCACAACTCGGGTTGTGGCACCCACCCGCGGGCTGCGGACTTCATCCTATAGGATCTACATGCAGGGTTCACCTCGGGCTGTGCGGTCTAGGTGTGGGACCCACCTCGGGTTGTGGTGTCCATCTTGGGGTTGCGGGCTGTGACCTGTGGGACCCACATGTGGGATTTACCTGCAGTCTTTTATTCTTATTGGGCCTTTGGACCTTTTGTCTTCTTTTAGACCCTTTGGTGCATGATAAGTTTATCGTACTTGAAAAACCTCAATATAAAAATAAGGTATTTTTTACCCTGTTATCGACTAATAAAACTGTAACAAACAATAACAGCCACACTTTTTACACTTTATTATGTCATATAAGAAACATTAACAAAAAAAAAAAACCTCACACTGATGCTCTTACTTGATTTGAAATCAAAATTAGTACTAAAGTACTGTAAGTACATCCCGTCATGGTGGGATAAAATAATAACACCCTCATGTTACTATTTTATCCCATCGTACATGGTATATGAGATTAAATAGTCTCATCTTATATCCAAAATCCGGCCTCCAAAATTTGTTACCAAACAGGCAAACAGGGGATAAGGAATGTGTTGGGCTATTTAGTCTAATCTTATGTCAACATTATCATCATCACGACCTTTTTCTACTAAGTGAGGTAGGTTATTTATGTCCGTGGGACACACGTACATGAGATTCGATAAAAAATAGTGCGCGGATTATCGGCTACCTAATACACACTATTCTAACCTAACATTAGGCTAGAGCAAAAAAAAAGAAAAAAAAGAAAAAAAAAGAAAAAAAAAATACATAGCAATATCATGAATGCACAATATTCATAACAGTAGCAATTTAGCAAATTAGCAGCGTCACAGCATAAGAAAAAAAAATCTAATATTTCACGTATATCACGAGACAAACAAAGAGTATGAACGTAAGCATCCACGATATGCCTAAATCACACTAAACGGGGTGATCTACACGTATCTGCATCCTCCACGATGTCCTATGCAAAACATTTTCAACAATGAGTTGCAAAATGTCAATATCCGCAAGGATAACTTTATTCTAAATCTTTTTCGTGCGTCCCCTATTTTTCCCGCCTTCCAACACAATCGTCTCCACTCTTCTAACCGGCACATCCGACTGTCTCCTCCATAGGTGGTCTACCCATCTTAGTCGACCCTCTCATTTTATCAATTACCGGTGCCACCGCAATCTATTGACGAATCTCTTCATTTTTAATTCTCTCCCTACAAGTAACCCCACATATCCATCTCAATATACGCATCTTCATTACAGCCATTCTCTATACATGACTCTTCTTGAGTGGCTGACATTTTATTTCGTACAATAAGACGGGTAAAATTGTTGTCCGATAAAATCTTTCTTTCAACTTTAAAAACACACCTATCACACAAAACACCTAATATAGTTCTCTATTTTTACATATCCGCATTAATCCTGTAGGTCATATCCTCATCAATATCTCCATCATCCTGAATAAATGATTCTACACACTTAAACTTTTTCATTCTATAGACATCACATCTGTTCACCATCATTGAGGTGAGCATCCTACTCTTCCCCCTTAAATATATACTACATATACTTCGTCTTACTCCTACTAAAAGTCTAAACCATAGCCCTTTAGCCTCTAACACCGTCGTCCACATTGCAACTTTTCTTCCACGCCTGCACTAATCTAATCTCATATCCTTATCCCCAAAACAAACATGCTTTTAAATTCTAATCATCATTATATCATTGGCATGTCTTTCATGTTCCATCGACGTGGTTATAATTCTACCCTCAACCAGCACCTGCAACAACAAAACACGATGCCTGTGCAAGCTAAATTGTACAGACTTGAGATAATGTGTGCTGCGTATATGCATATAGCGAGCCTTGGAGGAGAGCATGAAGTGTTATGCACGGCAGAGCAGATGAGGAATTACGTTACTACTGAGCTGATAGAAATGTCGGCAAAAAGCCGGTCATCATTTACCACGGCCACGGTACTAAGTTTCGTGACCACATGGAAACATTAACAGCACCTGAAGATGACAAACAAGCAGCACAAACATAGCCAGACAATCAAGGGAAAAACTCCGACTCAAATTGAAATAACATGCAAGTCTAGAATCTAGGAACTGCAACTTCTTCAGTACTGAGTGTTCACCCACAGACAGCAGCTGATAGCCACATCATCGTCTTGCATAAATTTATTGACTAGGTAGGTGACCTATCTCCATTTCGTTCCACGGCATGTTTGTCAGGAGTAAAGCTACGGCTTCGACTTGGACTCCGGCTCCTGGAGTTCTTATGCAGTGGAGATCGAGAAGCTGACCTTCCTTCACTACGAGGGGTATCAGATCTCTCCCGACTGTGCTTTTTGCCCTGCGGGGAAACAGGCCTACAAAACACAAACAGCATGTAGATAATAAGCCGCCTAGCAAACAAAACAAAACTTGCAACGTCAGTGAAAACTGAGACAGACCCCGGCACGGCATAGCATAGCATGCCAAAAAGAGACAGCAAGCTACATATATAAGCTTTGAAAAAATGGGAACAATTCAACATAAATGTCTTTCTTGTCAATAGATATGAAGCACGAGGATAATAACATACCTGGAATATTGCTTCTTCCTAGGAGAAGGAGAATAACCTTGGCTTCTAGATCGAGACCTATCATAGCGACGAGGTGGAGATCGAGAATATCGTGGTGACCGAGAAGACGGACCAGGAGATCGCCTTCTATCAGAATGCCGACGACTGGAACAATGTTGAAGTATAAGCGGATAGACCACACAGCAAAAAGGTTTCACCCAAAAAGATGATCTTCACAATGTGGTTCAACAGAAAGAAGGCATCTTTTATAGGATGAATTGTTGTGGCAATGGAAGCATTTGTATCACACTTTTTTAAACAGACATTGCAGTACTACTAGTTCAGTAGCAGAAGCGGTATGGAGAACCAACTAAGATCCCAAAGATTTTCCCCTACAAATATTACGTTTTAAGTTTGACCACTCGACTCTCTTTTACCCCACAAATAATGCCCCACCTCTTAAAAACCTTCCAAGGAATTCAACATAACACTTCCACAAGAATTATGTTTAATTCTACAAACATTAAGCCACCTTAAAGTTCTGACCAAAGCAAAGCACCCACAAGAGCTCCAAACCCGATGCGAACATCTACAGGTCACCAGGAAGTACCACACTAAATTTTGACGTAAAATTTCCCCACCGAGAACTTCCGATCTTAACCAGCACATACAAGCAACAGCTCTTTTTATATTAAAGGAAAAACTCTAAAGCTATTTTTTTTTTAAAACTCAAGATTTTGAACTTCTATGATAGAGCAAATAGTTCATATCTCTGTAGCCGACTCCTACTCATTAAAGAACCATTTAAAGATAATAATTTGGCATGTTCTGAATAATTTCTCAGTACCCTATACATGACTGTGAGACCACAACTTTCACCCACAGAGTGGTGTTTATTAATTGCACATGGATGACTTAGAATGCAAATAGATACCATCAGCAATGAGATAAACATAAAAACTCCTATGAGCACTAGACAAGGTGGAGTAACTTCTGATCATGAATTCTGACACTTTCAGACAACAGCAGTATTGCAGTTGTGGAAATCTCCCTCGTTAGTCTAAACAAAGAACACCCACTCTAAAGCAGAAATCTACCAGATGCATACTTGTACAACTATAACAATTTAGATATCTTCAGCCAACATGTTAAGAAAAATTGCCAAACCCTACCTCCCTCGCTCCCTCAGCCTCATTTCAGTTGGTTTCTTCCTGTTCTCCTCAGCAAACACAACAGTCAACTCACGGCCTTGAAACAGCTGACCGCTCATTTGGTATTTAGCTTCTGCAGCATCAGAAGGGTCCACATATTGTACAAAGCCAAATCCCCGAGGCTGTCTGCAGCATCATAAGAATGAGTGTCGAATCATGGATTGAAGAAAGAAAAGGTCATATTAACAACGCATACACATGAAATCTACCAGAATCAATTCCAGAGACATAAGAGGACATGATAAGGACAAAAACGCAAGCACATGGCTGCTGACCTGGCAAGAGCCACTTTTAACTTGAAATTCTTCAAGACCTGAAGTCTTCAAAATGTATTCAAACCCAACTTCCTTCAATCTTCATTACCATTAACATCTTCAACAGAACTCTTATTACTTGATTGATCTCTTCAAACATTTAATTCACTGTTTCAATCTCAAAACCTTTAAAATAAGAAAAGAAAAGAAAATAACAGAACCAATACTACGATAGAGGGGCAGTCACCAACATAAACTCCCATGTATTACCATTTCCTAGAGTCGTTTCAAATTTCATCACTTATCTTCAACTTCCTGGAAATCACCAACATATTGTGCCAATCGCACCAGAAGGGAATTTTCGAAACAAATGTATCATTTCTTCAACTAACAGCTTCTTAAATAAATTTACCCTCAAAAAGGGGGATCTTGGAAATGTTACTCATAGGATCAAGATGATTGGATTAAGTGTACCACCGGCTGAGGAATTTAATGTGATCCTAGATTACCGACAAAGGTTTAGGGGAAATTTTAGCACGGATATTCGTCCAGAAATGAAATATGTAATATGGAGCAAAATGTTAAAGAGTAAGAATACACCAAGTACATAAGATGAATATCGCATACAAAAAAAAAAAAGTAGATGTGGAAATAAGGATAGAATAAGAAAGACCTTATCCTAAGCCGTACCTAGCGGGAGAATTGGAGTCACCAATAAAAGACAATAGGTAAGGTGCGAATGGAAGAGATTCCCAACGCATTGACACCAAAGAAGAGATTTAAAAAAATTATTGAATATGACTTTCAATGTGATGATCTAACAGAGAACATCATAAAAAGTAAATTGGAATGCCGAGTGAGATAGAATATTCATTCTCGGGAATTTTTTTAAAAAAAATAATAATCATACTCTGATACTAGATTAAAGGTTGCTTTCGAGAAGAGAAACCAACAATTTCCAAGTAGTAAAATTACGCAATGAATGGGTAAGACAATCCCACTGAGTGTAGCAAAGTATCATCCAGTTTCCCATCTTACCCACTATAATAGTCCCTTGGCAGGTAAACGTCTTTAAGTGGACCGAATTGCCCAAATGGCCTCCGAAGGTCTTCAGGCCTGCCAAACAGAACAAAAAGGCAAGGAAAAAAAGTATCAAATAGCAGGGACGATGCAAAAAAAAAACAAAAAAATTCCCACAAAAAATACTCGAGCTGGCAGAACAAAGCATTATTTATAGACCATATAGCTTGATAAAACTAAAATCTGCCACAATATATTTTAGATAAATAGAATATGGGAATAAAACTGATGTTTCTCTCAAAGTTTGAGTGTAACGTCTCAAACAAGCCCCAAACCCTACCAACCACATCCAGTCAGCCTCATTATCCTCTCGAGATTGAAATTGTCGAGCGTCATTGACAAACATGAAACCTGTTAGGTCTATAACAAACTCTAATCCCCCTCCCCACATCCACCGATATAAGATTAGGGTATCATGGAAAGAATAAATAAATATAATGCCCGAACAACACTACATACCTAAGGGATGAAATTATTTATTTTTTAAAAAAAAAAAACAACTAGGTCAGGGGGCAATTCAACGTGGGCGGCCATAACTCTGTTCAATAGAAAGATAGAGCTAGGGTCTGGCTACAATGACTGGATTCTTTTCTGAATAGAATTATATCCATAACAGGTTTGCTTTACTCACAGCATAGTGGTTCAGCATGTAGATCATGAATCATTACCAAAAACACAAAATCAATACCAAAAAACACAGAAAGCCAAAAAAGATTAGCACTTCACAAAGGAAAGGAGGGCGGAGAGCCACAGCAAGCACATAAGGAATGATGTAGTCCTTGCAAAGTTTCCCCCTCACACCCTGATCACTTTATTTTGGAGTACAGCCAAGGCAAGGGTTATAAACTATTTCCACCAGCGAACCGGCATGAGTATGAAGCTGACAAGATCAGATCTTGGTATGGTAGCCATAGAGTACTCTGTCATTGGAGAATTAAACCTATCAAAAACATACTAGCTTCTTCTGAGGGAAAAGAAGTCATGGAAGGGGAACCAGAACCTGATTCACTCACTACATCCCAGAACCAGTGGATCCTTGTGAGGCGGCGGATACAAATCCAAATACTGGAAAGGGGAAACATAAACTAACAACTGTACAACAAAGCAGCTGTATGAGAAGACAAACCTGCAATCATGGCGGAGGTTTCGAACTAAGAGACTAGTGGGTGCATCTCGAGAACGGCTACCGCCACCACTGTACCGGCCTCTAGGGCTCGGGCTGCGTCCCCTCCTGCCATAACCTCCCCTCGGCGGTGAAGGACTGTAGCTTCTTCCCCTCATCTCAGACTAGTATCTATAATATTACTAAACTAAAAACAAAATTCGTCAAAAATTGCCCTTTGTCAGGATTTCTTCACAAAAAAAAATCAAAACAAAAAGTGAACACTTGCAACAATCACAACAAACCACAAATCAAACTTCGATCAGAGTAATTTCGCTTGTTTCATGTCCAGTTCTTGTGGCAGAGTAAACAAATCTCGAATCTATCAGGGAGAGAGACAGACAGACAGACAGAGAGAGAGAGAGAGAGAGAGAGAGAGAGAGAGATTCGAACCTGGTGAAGAGAGATCTCGCCGGTGCTGGGGTTGACGGAGACGAAGATGGAGGAGCTGAGCTGCGGGGATGCCGCTTAGGCTGCCGGTATTGCGAGATTCAGTCAGAGCAGGATGAGGAAGAACTGGTGCCGCGATGCGTCGAGCCGTCGAGGGTTTAGATGAGACTAGGGTTCCTAAAACGCGCCCTCCTGGGCCCCGTGAGTTCAAATTAGTCATCCAGGGACAACCGGACAAGTCACAAAATTGAGCTATTAGACAAAACTGCTGGGCTCGGCCCATAACCACTAAGTGAACCCAAACATCCTGATTTTGAAATTCATAAAAGAATCTGGGCCCTGTGAAGGATCCAGCAACCCCAGGTCCCAAACAGTATTATTGTCGTCCTTTCGCAAAAAAAAAATATATTATAAAAAAATCAAATGGCATATATGAAATAGCCGCCAATTGACCGGTGTTTCTATGCATACTCCGCAGGGAACACACGCACACGCGGTATCTCACACACAGTGTAAAACACGTGGGGTGAGGTGGGGAAGGACTAAGAGTAAGTCTAATGGTCATGGAAAATAGCAAGAGTCATTTGTTATATTTTGGTTATGAATAGTGTATTTGACAAAAAAATAGTAATTCAAAGATCAATGGTGCATAATCATTTTTTGTGCCATATTCTTTAATAATTCTTATTATAATCTTTTTTAACTAAATTTTGTTTTGAATTCGACTCAAACTTATCATTGTTTAAGAAGATAGCAGTATAGTGCGAATTAATTACTTTTATGTCATTTTTATAAATAGTTATCATTCTTCAACTTTTTTTTTTAACTTCTCAAAATATATCAAGATTATACTTATTTTGATCGTCTCGAAAAATTATAAAGTTTGACTATAATATTATATAATGTTTATAAATGGGAAAAGATAAGAATTGAGAAAAAAGAAGAAAAAGAAAAGCTAAAAAAATGGCTCATGCCATTTCTTCACCCATTTTATTCCAATTTTGGGTGAAAAAATAGCCCATCCAAAATTTGGCTACATAAATGACACACTATTGGATTTGATTTTTTGTTGATTTGACCAAAAAATGGATTTAGCTCTAGTCAAATTTACACCATTGGACTTACTCTAACTATATACATTAAATTAAGGATGCAAAAAAATATAAAAGATGACGTATAAAATTATTTTAATGTGTAAAAAAAATTAAGTTTAAAAAATTATTATAATTTTATGTTGGAGAACTCAGCAAACAAAAAATAAGGAATTTAAAACCATACTGAGCAGCTGACGGCAGAAAAAAAAAAAAAAAAATGACCCACCCACTACCATGTCCTACCCCCCTCTTAATTTTGCTCTATCAACTATCAAGTTTCATTTTGAGGATTTTAATATCTGTTTGATAAATTTTTTGTACCAATGTGATAAAACTAAGCTCAATTAAGAGATGAACCAAGCTCAATTAAGAGATAAATAGTCAAAATAGACAAATTGAAGAACAAAAGGAATATCGATGTATATTCTCTAAGAAAAGTGACGGATGATTCTATAGGTTGTAAATTCTATGGTCTCCGGTACTATTTCAATTGTGATTCAATACCTTGGTTTTGAACATTTTAAAAAAAGGACATGTTGTGACAGATGGGTCGACATCTACATCATTAATTTTTATATACATATTAGTTTATACATGTATTAGGGGTTGTTAGTGCCTTCGACATGCTGAGACTCCCTTGAATCAATTAAAAATATATATTATTAATGAAAAATTTAAAAAATCATAAAATTTTAAAAAAAATTAAAATTATATCAATATTAAAAAATTTAAAAAAATTGAGCATAACTTTATATAACTTTTATTTAATATTATAAAAAAAATTATTAGGAAATTTTATATAAAAAAATAACAATCAATAGGTGTATGACTAAGTGGTCGGGGTCTTTGTTGCTGCTAATCCTATTTTAATGTGTGTGGGTCTTTGTGAGATCTTTTTTTTTCTGTCATTTTGTGAAAAATGGCTATAATCAATAACTGTAGATTGTCAAATCTAAATGGTAGTAAATTTTTTCACATATTTTTTTAAATCAAATGGTGGACTAAATGATCCAATAGTTGAGAGGTGTTCAAAATTTAAACACCTATCTTAATTATAATATAGATATTTGAATCTCAATTTCCGATTTTCACATTGTTGCACCTAGAAAATCTCAGGGGCAAACACCAAAGTCCCAAGAGCCGAGTCTAAGAAGTTCGATCAAAAGAGGAATCCGATTAACTCGGAAGAGGAGTGTAATATGTTGAGAAAGGTGGCTCCGAGGACTTAAAAGAGATGAACAAACTTGTCAGAGAGAACCCCAAGTTGTGAGCTTGGGAAAACCGCTCTGATGCTTAAATCAGTAAGTGAAGAAAAGCGGGAAAACTCCCTAATAGGAAATGACCGGGCAGAATGACCAGGTAGACGTGATCAGGCAGAGCGTCCAGATAGGTCAGGCCGGGCACGGTGTCCGGGCAGAGAAGACCGAGCAAGGCTCTGGACAAAGTCTGCTAGGAAGAGAGAGAAAGTATTTAGAGCTAAAGAGAGAGAGTGTACCTTGTAGGGGGGTGAGGGGGTATTTATAGGGGTAGAAAACCTGTGAAATTACCAAAATACCCCTGGAGAAGACTGACGTCCAAGTAGGGTCACTGGGTATCGCTGACCGGGCTGAGCCGTCCAGGTAAAGTCACTAGGCAGAGGCTGTCGGGCACGGTCACTGGACAGAGCGTGCCGAGCATGGTCGTCGGGCAGAGCTTGTCGAGCAGGGTCGTCGGGCAGAGCCTGCCAGGCAGGGGCACCGGGTAGATGGTTCGGGTGGATGATTCGGGTAGGGTTTAGAAAAGTCGAAAACCCGTCCTTTCCGGTTCGATCTCTCTGTCCACGTGTCAAGGGGAAATTACCCCTACATCATCGGTCCTCCAACTTTGGATTGCGAACGAAGTTCGAACTGTGAAGTTAGAAAGAGAAAAACCAAAGTGGACAAGGTACCCATCTGTGATGATGCCTAGAAAACATGCAAATGCGGACCGCGTTGTACTCCGGTGGAAGATCATCATAAGTGACCGGGCAGAATGAGGAGGGTGGTGTCGAGTAGAGTTGACTGGGCAAGGACACCGGGCAAAGCCATCTGGGCAAGGTCGTCGAGCAGAGGTTGCCGGGTAGAGTCGCCAGGCATGGTTGTCGGACATGTCATGCTCTTACAACCCCTGACTGAGTAGGGTCGACTGGGCAAAGTGCTACAGTACCTGACTGGGTAAGGTAGGTTCCTTTGCCTATAAATACCCCATCGGATAGGGTACTTTTCATTTCTCCTTCAGTAGCGCCGGGTAGAAGTCGTTCGGGGTATACTCTAGCCGGGTAGATCGTCCGGGTAGATCCGTCCGGGTAGAAGTCTCTTCCTTCCCTGGTTTCTTCAGCGGGCAAAAACTCTCTAGAAAAGGTAATTACCCTTGACCGGGTAAACTGACCGAGCAGTGTCGCCGGGTAGAAAGTTAGAATTTTTTCAGAATTTTCTATTTTTCCCAAATTTGTCCAAAATGTCGATCGCTTCATCCCCTTCCGATCCTAATGCCCCCGATGACCTCCCCAATGCCGCTTCGCTTGCAATTATAGTCTTTCCGCCTCCTGAAAGCTTTTCCAATCCCACCTCCAACATTCCTTTGTCTTACAATGCATCTCCTAGTGGTTTTCGCCGCATAGAGACCATGAGGCGATGTACTCGCTCCACTCAAAATGCTGATGTTCCTGCTAACCACCCCTACTCTCCAGGGGAGAATCAAAAATCAATTTTTAGCGCCTTTGATCTAGCACCGCTTCCTGCTCACTTCCACTGCCATGGTTACGAGTTCCTTGCTCGAGATCCCTCGGATCATCCGTATGGTGCCTGTGAAGGGGTTATGGCAATGTACACAGATAGCTTGACCCTCGGTCAGTGCTTTCCACCATGCAAGTACTACAGGGACATCATAGAGGCTTACGGCATCAGCCCTTCATAGCTAACTCCCAATGCTTGGGGATTAATATCAGCTTTTGGGTTTTTGTGCAAACAAATGGGCTACGCGCATTCGCGACATTCGCGGACTTCACGCATTCGCGACATTGCCAAGGAAAGTCCTTCTGGAAGGGTTGCCTTCTAAAGTAAATCGATATCGCCAGCGATTGTAGCACCCCGTCCCGGTTTTTTTCGATTTATTTGAGTGATTATTTTTTTTTAGGTTGGTTCGAGTCGTGTTTTACAGATCGGATTGTTTTTGGGTAGGTTGAACCGTAGTGTTTGACTTTTCGGATTTTATCGATTTTAAATTTTATTACGAAATTTTACGGAGACCCTTGATTTTTTTTTTTTGGATAATTTTCGTGTGGCCTCGAAGCCCTATTTGTGCATTCAATTAAAATCCCCCACCCACCTAATTTTCTCTCTCCTCCCTTTTCCTTTCTTTTCTTTTCTTTTCCTCTTACCTCCTTCATGTAGTCTGCTTCTTTCCTTCCTCCTATCACCATCATCGCCAGTGAGGGAGGCGGAGAGTCGGACGGCGACCGGCGAGGAGCTGACGGTGAGCTTCTGGGCTCGAGGAGGTCGACACCTGTACGAGCTGACGACGGCAGCACGAGCGGCGACGAGACCCGATCGACCACGAAGGGAGAACCGATATCGAGGAGTTTTCCGGCGATATCCATTTCGATTGGAGCTCTATTTTACGTGGGTAAGCCTAGATTTGTGTCTCTCTTGCTCCGATCTATCTTTTCCTAGCTTCGATTTGTGTTTTTTGGTCGATTTTTGGCGTGATTCATCGTGGCGGCGTTGTGGTGGTGGTTGGCGGCAGTGGAGGCTGCTGTTGGCGGTGTGGTGGTCGGAGGACGACCTTAGGCTGGCAGTTGACGTAGTAGGCAGTGGCGGCGGCTCTC
>JAOWBR010150584.1:0-22775 GCA_028571145.1 Dionaea muscipula
CCTCGCCATAATCCTCTCAATGGCCTTCGTCACCGACTTAGGAAGGAGGAGCATAGAGGACCAGAAGGTCTGAATCCCAAAAAGAACCGAAGCCACCAACTGAAGACGGCCCGCATAAGACAAGTGGCGGGTCGTCCAGTGCTGAACCCGAGCAGAAATCCGCTCCACCAGCATCTGACAATCCCCAGCCGTCAGTCTAGAAGATATGAGAGGAACCCCAAGATAGCGGACCAGAAGGTGCCCAAATCTGAAGCCTGAAGCCGTCAAAATACTCTGCCTGACACCCTCCGCCACTCCATCGAAGAAAATCTCGCTCTTGAGGGGGTTCATCCGCAATCCCGATAACTGTCCAAACCCCTCAAGAACGGAGATGATCCTGGAAACCGATGGAAGTGTCCCACAAGAGAAAATCATAAGATCATCGGCAAAGCACAGGTGAGTGAGACCCACCTCCCGACATCACCAATGGAACTCAAAACTCCAGTCCTCCGCCACCCTACGAAGCATCTCAGACAGAATCTCCATGCAAAGAACAAACAGGTAGGGTGACAATGGATCCCCCTGACAACATATAATTTCCTTTTGGGGAATGATACGTGGCCATAAAATTAGACAAACTTTTTTTTCTGAAATCTTTTGAGATGATCTGAAATTGTGGATGCATTTAAAATATATTTTTAAGGATGAATGAAAGAAATCGTCGAAAAAAATACCAAAAAGGCTTCATTCGAACGTTTTTCAGGTCGATTTTGGTACTGTATTACTCTTATCGGATTCAAAATGATTTGAGACGATCCGAACCGTTAAATGTGTTCAAAATATATTTTTAAAAGTGTACAATAAACCCTATAAAAATCCGAGGGGTTAATATTATCCCCCAAAAGAAAAAAAATCGAAAAAAATAAAAATCCTATAAAAATCTGAATATAATTATTTTTTAGACATTTTAAACGCATTCAACGGTTCGAATCGTCTCAAATTATTTCGGATTCAATAAGTGCAATATAGTGCCAAAATCGATCAAAACCACCCGAAAAAAAATCAAGCCGTTCCCGATATTCGTTTTCGACAATTTCTTTTATACACCCTTAAAATACATTTTAATTACATCAACCGCTTCGTATCGCCTCAAAATATTTGAAAAAAAAAAATGTTAAAAATGTGTTCCGATTCGTCCTCTTTCCTTTTAATTTTCGTTCGGGGCTAGCAAAATTGGGGCATGGAGAACAAAATTTTTTTTAAAAAATCACTGTACTATAAATACCCATAACTACCCAGAAATCCCGCCAAGTTCAAAGGAATCACAATCCTTCTTCTGCTTGCAGCAATGGCCGGATCCTATCTTCTTGATCCATTAACACCACTATATATAGACTTCAGCGTTGTCACCTCGATTGGATTCTTCATCTTCGTCACCCACGATTAGGGCAGCAAAGCCCTAGATTTCAAAAGAAGCTTCTTGGAGAATTCAGCCTTCAATTTCACCAGAGCCCTAGTTTTCCAGTTCTTTCTCAACCAGAACCCTAGATCACCGTGCTCAGTGTTGTCCGCTTCCAGTGCTGCATTGCCTTTCTTTGTGTTCTTTAAAATGGGTGATGGCAGGTTCCAGGTATGCGATCGACGTTTCCTTTTTTGATTAGTGAAAGCATGATTCGTACAATAAACTAGTTCGAAATCACTGTGTTCACCTGTCGATTCTTGAATAATATTCAGTTCAATGGTCGCCCTTTTCTGAATCTATCTTATTCATTCTTGCAACTTGCTTGAGTTCGAGTATTCGACATTGTACAAGC
The DNA here is from genome assembly GCA_028571145.1 of Dionaea muscipula. Lineage (NCBI taxonomy): Eukaryota > Viridiplantae > Streptophyta > Magnoliopsida > Caryophyllales > Droseraceae > Dionaea > Dionaea muscipula. The sequence continues at coordinate 1,794 of JAOWBR010150584.1, forward strand.
AGACGAGTATTCGACATTGTACAAGCAAAAAGGATCCTCCTCTTCCAAGAATCGTATAATGGGCAATGCAATGCACTTCTAATTCACTGGTCTATCTATCTGTTCTTGCGATTGATTCTTCTATTGAAGCATTTTCTTGAATTTCTTCCCTCTCTCCATTGCAATCCCCCCTGTCATTGCAAGTTCAACTTCCCCTCTGATACGGTGTGAAAATGTGGTATTTTCTGTCGATGTTTTCATCTAGTCATTTTTGAAATCTAGTATTTGATATCACACAAGCAAAAAGGATCCCCGTCCATCAAGAATTGAAAAATGGGAGATGCCCTTGTAATTCGCTGGTCAATCTATCAGTTCTTGAACTCTAAAATTGCTCTCTCCCTCTGATTCTATCAGACTCCACGCATCAGCGGTAAGGAAGGTCCTGACATTTTCAATGAGCTCCCAGACAATGTTCTGCACAATATGTTATCCAGGTTGAGATTAAGGGACGCTGTATGCACACAAATTTTGTCGCCTCGATGGAGGAAGCTGTGGGACTCCAAACCCCCATCGGCACTTGAATTCAGTTTGACGAGCATGTTTCTGACGGCAAAAAACAAGGTGTACTGTGAGAAGTATAGGTGGCCCTGCTTCGATTACAGGGATAGATTTCTTGGGGCAGTTGATCAGTTTCTGAAATCCTATAAGGGCACAGAAATAGACTTGTTCAAGGTTCACTTCTGCTTGGGGAAGGAATATGCTTCTCATGTCGATGACTGGATCAAAATTGCCGCCCAGAAGTTTGGTGTTAGAGAGCTTTCTCTTCGGCTAAGATGTCCCAAGCAATGTGTACATCTTCAAAAGTATATTTTTGATGGAAACCTGCTTCAATGTGAAGGATCCAAGTTGGATACCCTTATTTTGGATTCCATCCAGTTTGAAGGACTCATTATCAGTGGCCCACAGAGCCTCCTCCATCGTGCACCATCTAGCTCGCGCTCAGTGCAGAGGACGCCTTCCTGTTTCATTAACCTCACAGTATTGAAATTGTCACATTGTATGCTTCCGCACAGCTTGTCCTTTCGACCATTGGTTAATCTGGTGGAGTTACTGATCTTTATGTGTACACGGATCAGGGGATTTGAGCTATGTAACCCTAAGATGAAGATTCTTACTTGTGTTACCTCACCACCAATCAGCATGAATTTGAAAGGGGTTCCCAGATTGTTAGATCTAAGGTGTTGGGCTGGTAAAACAGGGCTAAGCTTTGTTTGCTCAGAGTTGGCTCAACAGGTTCCAAGTCTCAAGGATTTGCGTGCCTACTCCTTGGAGAATTGGGTACGTTTGATGAACTTTTCTCATTTGTCTTTCCTTTCGTTGTGCAAAAGGGTTGTTTGGTGTTGCCAACACGTGTTTATCCATGTAGGTAAACTTCGTACCAGGAATTGAAAAGATAAAGGCTTCTGGAACGGTTACTTCTCTGGTCCTTGTTTTTGATCTGATCACAAAGTTTGATATCTCAAAGATTGTTACCATACTTCGTGTCTTTCCTAACCTGAAGCAACTAAAGTTGCGGGTAAATACGATCTTTGGCTTGTGTTTGTTTCCAAGTATACTCAGGTTTGAGCTGCAGTGTATTTTTGCAATTGCTTCCTTTGCCCTACTTTAGAGTTTAGACTTCCCTTTACCCCAAATAATTTAAACTTAGTGAAGGAAGATTATGCTAACTGTAAGCGTGGCAATCTGGGAAAGCTCCTTAGGGCAACTCAAGACACTTCATATCTATGTCCATTAGCAATTGTCTTGTCTAGCACCCTGGCACATTTAATCAACTAACATAGTGTTTTTATCATGGTGAATGTGGTGAGATTATGTAACAAGCAAATAAGCTGCTCAGCTTGCCATCTAATTTGTTGCTGTTTTCAGTTTTGGTTTCGTGCAATTCGTTTTGATGCATCTTTTGGGTGATATTGAAGGTTCCAAAGGAATCCAAAAACAGTGTACTACTTATTGAATCCATCTTGGCTTGTAGGATTTATTTAATCTCAATCCCTCACCCATTAAGGGAGGAATGACCTAATTCTTTGGCATGTAGAGAAGTATGAAAATCTTGAGCACTTATGTTAGTCAAATTCCCCCGTGTTGTCGAAAAACAACATCACTGTGTTGAAAGGGTAAATAGGTGGCTTAATTTACTGCTGCTGTTACAGCACCTTCAATCGATCTAGGACAGAGGCATTTGTGATTTATCTCTCGGCTTTCCGGTTTTAATATTGTACCTACACTACTTTTTGATAAATTTCAAGGCTTGTATTTGTTCTTTTCTCATCTTTTTGGCTATTATGTGTGTTGTCAGCATGAAATTATGCATCACCCAGTCATAGGTGGTACCTTTCATATACGCTTGGCATTGGTGGGAAGCATCAAACACATGAAAGAAACATTGATAGTATCCGTCATTTTATCGGATTATTAACATCTGATAAGATGCTGTGAAAACTATTTTCTGGAATCATGGTGATTCATGTGCTCGGAATGGAGCGTGCCAACAAATTTTCTGGGATCATTTTGCCTTTCGACTTTCTGGGTTCTCATGCGAGCATTTTACTTGCTCATAGTTACCTGCAATGCATCTTCTGTGAAAGTAATTACTTGAGATGCGTTTCTGCTGCTTGCTTCTTCGTATATACATATAATTGTCTCGGTAAATGCAGTTAAACTGTCCGTTCGACATTGAGCGAGGAAAGGCCATCCCTGCTGGTGATAATGTCCATGAACATCTTCAGGAAGTTGAAATCTCTGGATTTTATGGCACTCGGAAGCAGATTGAGTTCGTCATTTACTTGCTGAACCAAGCTTCCTCGCTGAAGAAGCTGATCATCTTTCGAACTTGCACCCAGCTGAAAGTTCTTCTGCTTGATGAGTCTCCTGGTCAGACTACTCGAGAAGCTTTGAGAGGACGAAGATCATGGAATGATGGTGAGCTTGAGAATATCCTTACTCGACTGTCGTCGGCCAAGAAACCACATGTGGAGGTGAAGGTCGAGGATGCATAGTGAACATTCAATGTGTGTATAGTAGATAGATCGAGCTAGCTAGCTTCAGGTTTTCATACATAGAGAATAATACGTCGAGCAGAACATATCAGATTAAAGAAACCAAAGATGTCTCTCTAGATTGCCCATTGTTTGATAAATCTACCATTCAATTTGTCCGTGTTTCCTTGCAAGTTTTGTCTCGTTGGCTTCCTTCTTTCTGCCTTAACATACTCTTTATTATTTTTGCAATAGAACTAATTAGTCTAATGGGGAATGCCAATTCGAATTGAATTCACTTCTGAAACTGAGGGAAGCTGTTATCACAAAAAAAACTTATAATCCTCCTCTAGATGGAGGAACCTGTGGGACTCCTATCCCCTTACAAAACTGATTATATATCTTCATTTACTCAACTGATAGTGATCAGGTGACCATGGTGTTAGGAAATATAAATTTACTAATACATAAGTGGGCTACAATATTGTAGTTACCGACTGGATTGGCTATTTAATATTGATGGGCTTAATTCAAGTGGTCGACTTATGTTGATAACGCCCAGAGACTATTCATATGCAACGTGGATTAAAATATGTGGATATCGGTTTATTAATGTGAGGGCAATAGGCTGTTCTTGTAGCCGAGGTTTTGATCAAGAGGTTGAGAGGCTATAGTTTGCTACAAGGTTTTGGGATAATGATACGCTTACAACGTTTTTTTACAATAAATTTTTACAATATACAAATATGACACTAATTTACGATCTAAACCGGTAGATGTGTTTAAAATATATTTTTAAGAATTATCACCGAAGACATCGTCGAAAAATAATGTCGAGAACATCCGAACGTTTTTCGATACGATTTTGATCGATTTTGGCACTATAAAACAACTATTGGATCCTTCCACTCGAGATATTAAGAAATTAAAATGAAGAAGAAGAAACGCCAAAAAAATAAAAATTTTATAGAAATCCGAGTATATTTGGATATAATCAACCCTACAGTAATCCGATAAGTTAATGCAATCATTTTTAAGATATTTTGAACATATTTTGTGTGATGTATACACAGCAAAAGTCTTGAGCTGCTCGGAGTATTTTACTAAAAATAAACAAGAAAAGAAGTCTACTCGGAGATCTGCAGGAGGTCCACCACCAGCTCCTCCACAGTGCCAAGAGGAGGTTCGGTAATGAAAAGTAAGGAGCTGAGAACTAGAAGGAAGACCGTGAACATCACGAGTGACTTGCAAGGATTTGCACGGCGACTAATCAGAGCTATTCCGTGTTCTTGCACAGCCTTTGGAGATGTATTGTGCACTTGCGGCATTGAGCACGTACAAAGCCCAAACATGATCCCTGTAAATGCTGCACCAAGATCTGCCCTGCAGTCATTCATATATGAGAAGGAAAGAGTAAAGGTCAAAAAGTATGAGGGCTGGCTGATTTAGAGCTTGTTTAGTAATAGACATGTACCAGTTGTCAATCGGTCCAAAACCACTCAGTATACAGCTAAGAGTGGTAGCAACAATCGCCTTTCGAAACATTTCCTCTGAAGTTTCCTTGGATACCAAATCCTTGTTCAGCATTTGGTAACAAAACCAAGCTCCAATGATGGCAAAAACAGGTCCCTGTGGATGCAAACCTCAGTATATCTATCTCCATGCATCGATCTAAACAAACGTTTACAAGTACCCAAATGCAGCAGGATACTCACTGATCCACCCACAGTAGTTTCTGGAGTATGAATAAAGCTTGCCAAGTTACTGGAAATTCCGCCAAGTATATATATCAAGAAGAATGTGAATGTTCCATATCCTTTGCAAACTTGAGGCGCGAAAGAAAGAAGCACCCAGCAGCTGAGGGCGACATGAAATACTCCCGAGTGCTGCATATACAAGATAGTTAGGTAATTAAGACCGATACTGCCAAGTCTCATACAAGCAACCACATTGACTCATGGTAACATGTGAACAAACATGACTAGAATTATTAGCTTCAGTATTCCAGCTTCTACTTAAAGTAAAACTCTGGTCAAGCTGTATTATTCTAGTCATGGAACTATGCTTATGTTTGAATCGTTCGCGGCATAAATGGAAAGAAAAATTTCAATAAACTACACATACACTGCATCACTGACAACTCTAATGCCCTAAAACATGATAGATAAGCATCACCTCCAAAATCTTCAACCACATAATCGTTTTCATCCCCCTCCTTTGTTGGGGAGGAAGGGGGTGTTGAGGCATGTGTAAGTTCCTACTCCCTACATCGGATGTGATACGTGAATTGTGAAAGCATATAAGTTGTCTTGATCCATAATCCACCAGTTTAGGCTTTTGGATTAAGATATGATTCTAACACATACTATTTAGGGGTGGGCCTTTACGCCCAACCGAATCAGTTGGTGTGCGTTTTCGCACGAAAATCCATGTTGGCTCCCATGTTGCTCGGACCTCGGTTGTGGTGGCTATTTGGCTCCCTGTGCGCTCCGGATGTGGTACTCACACTTACGGGGCGATTTGTTGAGGCATGTGTGAGTTCCTGATGACTATTTGGTTGTGGGCAGCCTTTAGGTCCAAGTTGGTTGTGGACTGCAAAATCCTTGCCTGGGCATATCCTTTTAGGATTGTATAATATATAGTGCATCTTCACTATTAAAAGAAGAAGCACTTCTGAAACAGTAATTGTACAGAACCACGAACCGAATCATCAATCTTGTACCAGAAACATGGGTGTCACAAGCCTCCACCATTCTCCAATGAGGATCAAATGATTGACCTTAGCTCCATACATCAGTGGGAGGGAATATAGGTTGTAATCAGCATTCTTGATCGGACTTGCCAACTCAAAGAGATAGACTGCAATGTTTACAGAGGCCAAGAAACTTCTGCATGGAAGAAATATAGAACAAACATAGTTAGAGAAATACACTGTAATTGTCGGATCTTGTGTGCGTGTATCGTACAGATACGTGTGGTCGATCCTATCTAGTGGGAAGTGGTCATGTTGTTATTGTTGTTGTTAGAGAAATACACCAAACATAGGTAAATCAATAGCTCTAACTATATCAACCTTTTAAGAAAAGTGTGGAAAAGGGAAAGTAGGAAAAGAAAGCATTTCACATTAAATAGAGATCAAAGCTCTCCTTGTGGAAAGTAGATATTGAAGTTTCTTTGAGACGATTGCTAATTTCCCTTTTTCCTCGTCTGCCAGAAATCTTCAATCTTCTCATTTCATCACTTTTATCTTGGGTTGTAGAATCAATTTCTCCATTAGAAACTGTTCTAGAGGCAGATGGTATGTTATTTTCTGAAGATGCATCTGGACGAAAAAAGAAATCAGAACAAGCATATGAGCTACACATTTCCTAAAGATATTATTATAAACAGACTTGTAGAGCTAATCCAAGAGATTTCACTTGTTATTCTTTCAATTAAATTCTTAAACCATACAATTCACATACCTTCACTAAGAGCAGCAAGATACTTATCCAACAAACTCAGTCCCTGCCTTGTCTTTCCTAAACTGCCAGTACCATCAATTTCCTTATCAACTGAAGTACTTACTGGAAGTTTTCTCGTTTCACTCTGAAGTTTCTCAAGATATGATTCCAAAGATCTCCTATGTTTAACACTAGATTTTGAATCCAAGGTATACCGCATGGAGTATAAGTATTCTTTCTGAAGCATGCTTCCAGGATTCATTTTTAAGTTACAGCAGTGTCTCTTCGTCTCTGCATCAGTGGCTAGCTGTACAACTTTCCATCTCCTGCTAATACCGGCGGGAAATGTTGTTCGGCCATTAGAACCTTCTTGAATAATATGATACTCAAAAGTAAATCCTTTAGGAGTATAGGCAGCGAGAAGAGTTCGTGCTTGTGCTTTACAGGTCATTTTGAGAGCAAGGAGTCATATAATCTGACATAAGAACAATCAAGTATTAGCAACCCTTATCTGCTAGGACCATGTCGTAAATCATGTTCCTATGCATCTATATGAATCTCGCCGAGCTTTCTATCTCGATCAAAGATTAGTTCTAGTAGAAAATCAAAAGAAGAAACATGTTTAAAAGCACAGAAGAGGAAAACATGAAGCCTATGATGCAACTCTAGCAGGTTATGGTAATTGCTAACTGCACAGTCAAAATGTGATCTGCAATTTCCTCAGATCCCTGCTAGATAGCTGAAAATTCTATATGATTTCTCTCTTCTATAATTCATACGCCATAGTAGCGTTGACTTGCCTTATAAATTTTCCCATGCCACAAGTGCTTTATGCTTATTGGGATGCAAGAATAAGGTGGTTGAACTTTGTTTTCCAATCATATATGCGTCATATTCCCGACATTCTCTTACCTGTCTTAGTGCTTTTAGATCAAGACACTATTTGTATTTACTTGGGTAAAATTGTGTGAGGAAAATATTCACAAGCTGTGGACATCTCAAAGATACAATTAATGAATGTTACGAGCAATTTGGCCTCCATTACCACATCTGCATCAAAGATCAGATAATTCAACCAAATGGCAATTAGGGCCGACTTGATCCACTCACTGTGGAAGATCCACAACGTCTGGAAAATCCCACAAAGGATGAGACACGATATAGCCGTATAGAATGAGACATAACACTCCCAAAACTTACACGATTCAACACCTGAGGTCCACTTTGAGCTATTGTGTTCTACTCGTTTATAGAAGGAGAAGCTCAATTGATTCCCGAAACATACACAATTCAACACCTGAGGTCAACTTCCAAGTAAGCCTCATATGATCTTGGTTGAGGGTATTGCAGATGGGCCAATAAGGTATAGGGGGTGCCAACATGGCCTGTCATCCCCAGGCACAAATAGGCCGACATAGTAAGGTTCCACGGATCTTGCAATAACAGATGGATTGTAAAATCCAAGCATGGACACCCGCTTTATTGCCATCTACAGTTGGGATAGGGGAATCAATAAGATAGAACAGGGATGTAGATTCGACTCAGATGCCAGTATCTAACATGAAAAATTACTATTTGTGATGAAATGTTATCCCTGGGTGGGTAGCTTAGAGCTATTCAAACCTAGAGGCTAGAATACAAAATGGTGTTGACTTAGAGAACAGGACCCCTGCTAGACATGGTTAAACAGATATGGTGCAAGCTACTTTCTGCATCTGTGATCTACCTGTTAAAATAAATATTATTCATGGGCCTTCTACCATTAGGTCGATCTTTTGGTAGAGTTGATTTCCTAACATGGTATCAGAGCAGGCGTGACCAAAAGCCACGAATTCAAATCCTGCGAGCGTGACCCCCATTTATTTAGCACTTGGTATGAGGTGGGCCAGTGCACAGTTCACGCTTCAAGCCCAAAAAAGACATTCACATAAGGGGGCGTGTTAAAATAAATATTATTCATTGGCCTTCTATCATTAGGTCGATCTTTTGGTAGAGTTAGTTTTCTAACACCACCTAGGAAAAACAGTGTAAACTGCAAACCGCATAGTAAAGAAGTGAAGTTTGATCAAACATATAGATTCTGGTCTACTTAGATTGATGGAACATGGTAATTAACACACATCATACTATAACAAACCTGTATACATTGAATAGGGTCAATCAAGCAAGCAACCAATGCAGAACATTAGCGCACATCATGACACAAAAAACTTTTAGATTTTTAGCCTATCACAACATCACAAACAGCGGCAAAACAATCACTAGAACTAGCCACCAAATCTTCATAAGTTATGTGTGAGTTTGTGTTTCTCACATCAGACGTGATAGTATATAAATGTGTGTTAAACCCAAACTCATCCTTTTGGGATTGAATATGAGTTCAGTACATACTTGTATCATTATTTGACTGTGGGTCTTAGGGATTCGAGCTCGTGACCTTTGATCACGCATGCTCTGATACAATATTAAGAAACCAACTTTATTAAAAAGTCAATCTTGTGTAGAAGGCCATTGAAATATATTTAACACCAACAACGGAAGAAGAGACGTATTTGTAGTTCAGACTCTAGGGAATGGCCATCCCATGTTCCCATCCACGGAGAAACAAGAAAAACAATTTGGCAAAGCTGCTTTCCCATTTTAGGGTAATTAATCACTACACTGAAAAGTGAAAGCATATCCCATGAAAATGCAATCAAAGGGCACAGCTAGAGCTTTATTGTTTGTGGCATATAAACAAGCACATTTCTGCATGCATTCATACAATGAAAGAGCAAGGAAACATCGAAGAAAGCAACAGTGGAGAAATCCTACACACAATTATGCAGCAAGAGATATGGGTTTTGGCCATAGACACTGCAGTTCGAATAATTAAGAACAAACAGAGAGAATTGGATTAGTATGCTCACAGAGATGAAATTGGAAGTCCAATGACAAGCACAGAACAGGAAATCACTCAATGATTAAACATATAAACCATGGGACTCGGTGCATGATCACTTACTGGAGGCTAAAAATAGAGGTGAAATCCAAGGAATCCTGCCTTATCCACTTAGACCCATTGTGGGATTCCCAGGGATAAGAGGGAGACCATTGGTCTTCATCAACTTATGCAGATTGCCCACCATGGATTCTTCATGGGGCCCGTACAGCTTTCCATTGCTAGTATACTATAACCAAGTTTTTAAATCCCAGTCCAGTGAGTGGACAACACAGATTTGGGCACTAATTTGTGTGGCCAAGACGAGAAGTCTACGGTTTCAAGGTGATCACGGACCCAAATTATATATTTGAAATTCAATGATATATTAAATAAAGATATGTTACTTTAATATAAGTTATCCTATTTTATTATTATTTATTAAAGATAAAATAATCTTTTTAGTTTCTAAGTCTAACTATGATCTAAGTTATGTTTAGGTTTCGATAATATTGTCTAAGTGCTGACAAACAACTCTGATTACGACGAACTTATCTTCTTCTAACATCTAATAGTCTAATTTTGTTGAGGAGACGGGATTGTTCTCCGCAACTGTTAGCGTGTCAGATAGATTAAAGTTTTGATATCGACTACGGGATCGACTTTGGGTCGGCATTGAAATCTATATTTAGTTCATTTTGATCTCTCAACAAGTACATTAATGGGCAACAGAATCACATTTGATGAACACATGACATGGGATTGTCTGCCAGTGGTTGCATTTCTGATTTCTTTAGCATGAGTCTGTTATTCTACTACTACAATATTTAGAAACACAAACTATAACAATAAATATATTTATGACGTTGTGTTTTATGAACACAGCAGACTCCTACAGTAAAACCAACAACAGGACATAAAGATAGGTGTTCTTGTTAAGGAGCCAAGTCTACCAAAAAGGTGACGTCTGCTCTGATACCATGTTAATGAACCAACTTTATCAAAAGAACAACCACGCATGAATTATATTTATTTCAACAGTTTTGTAATGTTTAAAACTCAACCAGTACCAGCTAGCAGTAATCGTGGCTACAGTATGAATAATATATTTTTGCAGCAATCATCGGAATCATTGACGGTAACAACAGACAACAATAGTGTAAACAACTGATAAAGATCAATACTATCAGTTTATTGTAACGTTCAGAAAGAGATGCTGTCACAACGGATAATAGTGATACACACATGCAGCACTAAGTATCATAATGTAGATCTATTGTTGTGCTTGGAGAAACACGATATGTAGTTGTGGACAATAGTGGAATAAAGAAACACAACATCAATAGTATATGGATGTATAGGTCAAAATATGTTACTGTGACCGGAAGTATGCTAAGACTCGTGTTTAATACGATGTTTTTAAGGTGATTACGTCATCTCGTGTGCGAAGGCTCATGTGCTAAGGCTCGTATTGTCTACTCTTTTTTTTTTTTAAATCAGTAAAAGAACTTTATTGATATAAATGAGAAAGTTACATCAATGAAGTGTGAGGAGTGCAAAGCGCATCAAAATAATTCGGAGCAACCCAACTAAGTTGGCCTCCAACCGAATTAAAAGATTATATGCGAGCACCAACTCAGAGAAAGACATCAAACAAAGAACACCGATCCTAGACAAAACAGAGACAAAACTTACATATTACCTACTTATTAATTTTTTATCGTGTTTATTTTCTTTGCTAGCCATCAACATATATGCTTACGTGAATCACTAGGTTGTCAACGATCAGTAATCATTCTCCTGAAAGAAAATCCGAGGCACACATTTGTGGCTCTGTGCAATGATCCCTCATAGGCAATAGAGATGTACCCAATGCAATTTGATCAGTGACATTTGTGGCATTTTGATGTTATTTGAACTTCATTATAAGGCCTTGTATGCCAGCATCAACGATAACTGTTACTTTTCGTCATTCTGTCCTTGATAATGGGGCTTGATCCTGTGGAATTCTATCATCTTTTTGAGTAATTTGGAGCAATCTCGACTTACTGTTAGAAACTCCGCTCAACAGATTTAGGTGGCAATTCAGCTTCTATCTACATACACTAATCTGTGCATCGGGACATTCTTTGCATATTGAAACCACAGCAGCTGCAGACTCCTTGGCCGGGATCTCTTTTGCTGTGATGGCCTTGGAGATACGAGTAGCTCCACAGCCGTTTCATTGCCATTCATCTGTCAAGTTGTTGATATTAGTTTTTGGCTTACCGGCGTTTTGCCGTTATTGTAGAAGGTACTGTTATTTTGTTCTTGTACAATATCCAGGAACATGCAAGTTATTGTAGAAGATTGTTCAGAAACATTTCCTGGTAAAAAATTCATATGGAGAAGGGGATACCCAAGAAGCTCTCGCAAGAGTAATGTCCAACAAGGCCAAAATTGAACAATTTTATCCGTTCCCTCTCTTCAAACCTTCACTCGATATCTCATTTACGAATACATACTTCTAGATTTCCCAAGTAACTAAATACGCCGTTGTTTTTTCCCAGAGTTTGCAATAAGTTGTGCAACTAGAAATTATTCTGTCCTGGCCTGTAATGTCGCACACCCCCTATTCGGGTAATGTCTGAATGCCATTCCACGATGGCTAAAGTATGGCGACCACCACAAGCGACAAGTTTAGCACGCCATTGACCTTCACCTCCATCCCCTCCTACGCCTTTTGGAGGCAGGATATCGATGGGCACTTCAATTGGTTGACCTGTCGTTTGTTTCCTGCCATATCCAAGACGGCCATGGTCACCTCTTCCAAACTGCCAAAGTCACAAGGGAATATGACATTTATTTCAAAATCGAGAAGTTTCAAACGGAAGCAAAGCAGAGACGAAAAGTTTAGAAGAAATTAACATTCTCGAATCAAAAGGGGTTCCCCGATGCACAAGTCACTCTGCTAGTTTATCCGTGAAAGAGGTTTTCCACACCTTGACCCGTAATCATTTTGAATGATGATTGACATAAATAAGACTGTAAGAGCCCATGGAGTTGCTCATGATTAGTTCTCGACTACAGAAACGTCGATAAGTAGAAGAAAGGCAGCTGAGTACCAAGAAGCACGAAAGACATGTTATGTTATGTTGCACCTAACACACTAGTATTACCAATCCCAGTACAAAATGCAGAATCGGGACAGAGAATGTAGGATAGTTACTTACTGAGAAAATGCGCCCATCGCGTGTCAAAGCAACAGAATGCGTGCCTCCGCATGACACCTACAACGTAAATTGTGTCCGGGATCAAATATCAATGGGAAAAGTGAAAACGCTATGCATATCTAGCTATGATCAAATGTTGATGGGAAAAGTGAAAATGCTATGTATATCCAGCAATTTTATGAGCTTCAGATGCCATTCTATGCATGAATCAGGGAAGGCACGGGGCAGATGATTCTTTTCGCTTATTGGTTGGATAGGTGAATGGAACTAATGAAACTCTTTCTTCATTCATCGATTAATCAAGGCAAACGAGGGTTATTGGAATATATAGTGCATGAATTCATCTTAGCACTCGCAGCATGGAATGTTGATGAGGTTCTCCCAACTGCAGAACAAGCACAAAGTCTTGAGCAATCAAAGCATCATCATGAATGTCATACCTGAACTATGTATTCCTCGGAAAGAAGTTGTACCTTCTGCGGGACCATTTTGCTACTCTTGTCATCTCCAAACCCCAGTCTTCCATGTTCTCCTCTGCCCCAGCCATATACCTGAAATTCCATAATCGCAGAATAACACGTTGAAAAAAAAATTCCCAATTACTAAAACGACAGGCCATTGCAAAGCTCAGTTACAGCTGGATATAAGGACCAATCTATATAAAATTCACATGCAAATCTTTCTTCGCTCTTTTGTCAATGCAAAAAGGGGCCAGAAGCCCAGAATCCATCCTTTTGCTCCAGAAGCCAACCAGCAGATGTTTGGCTCAGTCCCATGAAAGGTTTGATCTATGAGTTCATCTCTGTGAGGGAAGAGTGGCTCCTGGGTAATTTGGATTAACAAACCAAATATCCAGAGGCTTGCTTCTCAATGAGCTTCAAGGAGATTCAGCTAATCAGCAAACAAGAGAGTTTTACTGTATGGCGAGGTCTTGTACGGCTATACTGGAGAATGGCTCATAATTTAGTATTGACGGCCAATATTCATCGTCTAAACAAACATGAATAGCCCATGATGCTGTTGAGTAGAATGAAGAATTCAACAATGTGATTCTGCAACAAGTTACTAAGGGTGAAAACACCAACTAAAAAAACTGTAACATGTGCCAACATTATGCACATAAATATAGTGGTTAGGAATGGAAACTTCTGAATGAATGTTGTAGTGACTACCTCTCCTTCTTTTGTCAACGCCGTAGAATGCCATCCACCAGCAGCAATATCAACCTGATTTCACAAGGAAAATACATCAAACTATATCACATTAATGATACGAGCCATCTCATTGGATATGGTATGCTAATGTATCCTCAGAGGTATGTAGTAACAAAACAACCTTCTCTATTATTAGTTTATTGTCATCAAGAAAAAAAAAATCTTGGAATAATCTCAGAAAACAAAAAAGCTTCATGCCAGACATGGGTATATAATATCTATATAACAAGCTAAAGATCGGTAAATGGATACAGACAACTATCCTCATGTAAAACAAGAAAAAGGTTCAATATAATCAAGGTCTAAAAGCATTGTGTACCAATGTAAGATCAGCCGACCCTTCGACATGAATAGGCTGTGACCTTGGTTGAGTATCTCCTGTACCAAGCTGCCCATATTCATTGCTTCCCCATGCCCATAAGGTTCCATCTTCTTCTAAAGCCAGATTATGAAATGCCCCCACCGCAATTTTCTTCACTTTATCAAGTCCCTGTACTCTAACAGGAACGGAAATTTGCTTTCTGAAAAAAAAATAAAATACAAAACTCAATATACGCTGTTGAAAATCATGTGCAGTAAACAAAGACGGGGACCTTTGACAAATACAATAGCACAACGGAATAGTTCAAAGGATAAGTGAACTAATTGATCAGGGGACTATTACATATCACCAGGAGGCCACGGTTGACCCCAAGTCCACACCTGTCCTTCACGTGTAAGCACGACTGAATGTGTACCTCCAGCAGCAACCTAAAATGTGTGATTCATTACAGTACAACATCAGTTAAAAGCCTGTAGACTGACATAAAAGAAAAAGGATCAGTTAAGAACCTTGAAATGAAACTCTACAGGCTAGGATCTTTTGAGTGTTGAGGGATTAGGGATACCAAAAGGAGGACCAAAAATGGAAGAAGCACAAATCATTCTCTTCTAACGTCTCATAATTCATTTCACTAGAGCCTTTGTAATGTTTGTCAAGCTTCAATAAATAACCGAATCGACGCCAATCTAGTTTTGAGATATTATACAATTTCCTATTAGCAACTAGATCCTGATATGATATTATAATAACTGTTTATAAGCACCTCCTTTAAGCAGTCATGTTGCTGCAAGATAAGCTACAAGCAAGCATCAAAACTCCCGTTACTTGAATTATAAGTAGTCACCTGCTGAATTGTAAGTTTTGAAGCACAACGTTGAGGGATTACAATATCTCTTCTCAGAGGTCTTCCATTATCATCTCTACGCTCAGGCTCTTCACCGCATTGACCATACTCATTACCACCTGTAACAAATCATCCATCAGCTGATCCAAAGATAACTACGCTTTCAAACCTATTCTAACCTATTTATATAAGAGGAGAAAAGTGGCAAATAGGAGTTAGATTGGATCCAAATAGCCATGGCTACTCTTATTCCCATCGTGCTCATTTACACGAGTTCCAGATTCAAGTCAAGTGTTCCCATCAAAAGAAACAACATTGTGCTACGAATATGAAGTATGGAACGAAAAAACTGAGAGGAATATCCAATAAGCTGCCTAAGAATTTTCATTCATGATTGAAAATTGCAGAAGCATAGATGCTGCAAGGTAAAATTTACTCTCCTACTTCAGTATGCATAATGAACACAGGAAGGTCTCTGTACAAAATTGTACCCCATGCATAAGTACTGCCTTGATCATCAACAGCCAAGCAATGCCATCCACCGATTGCTGCCTGAAATCCAAAGAACTTTTCCATCACTTACACCAATGGAAAACAGA
This sequence comes from Dionaea muscipula, assembly GCA_028571145.1. Lineage (NCBI taxonomy): Eukaryota > Viridiplantae > Streptophyta > Magnoliopsida > Caryophyllales > Droseraceae > Dionaea > Dionaea muscipula. The sequence goes on from JAOWBR010150584.1 coordinate 17,362, forward strand.
ACCACACCAATCAATAATTTATTTCAAGTCAAGAACAAGGTATACCTGTACAATTTTCACACCGGTAAGAGCCTTTACAGGACTAGGTTCATTCTCCGTCTTGGTCTCTGGTGGGTGTCCTAAAGTCCCTCTTTGGTTCCACCCCCATGTGAATAACTACAATTATTCAACCAACCAACAAAAATGTGAACAACTCACAGAATCTCCAAATTTTTGTTCCACGATATTATGACCGTGTATCAATGAAGTTATTTTATGTCATGTCTTCAAAGACCACAAACTCCCTCTCCTTCTTCCCTTTTTTTTCGTTTAAAAATGCCCAATTTGATAATCACCGCAACACTAAACTTCCACAGCAATGAAATGAAACTGACTCAAAATTGAAACTTTGCAGTGTTTCACTACAGAAAAAGAAAGAAACAAGCTAGTAGCAGCTTCCCATCCCAGATACAAAAAAAGTAACCAATAAAGCTGAGATGATCAATCCTGCAAATTCAGTATAGAAGCAACTCAAATGCCAGAAAAAGAAACTTTTTTTTTCTTTCCCTTTCCTTTTTTCTATTGTGACTCAAGTAACAATTAGAGGATTGCAGACAGTGACATCACTGACATGTAAAGCAAAGCACAAAAGGGGAGATGAAAAAGAGGCTGAAAATTGGAACAAAATGAAGGAGGATTGCAAACCTTGCCATCTTGACAAATGGCGAGAGAGTTACGGCTGCCAGCAACAACAGAAGAAACAGTGTAAGATTGGAGAGCATGTACTTGGCAAACCCATTCTTTCTCTTCATTGTTTCCCAATCCCAATTGCCCATCTTCTCCTGATCCCCTGCAATATGCATACCATAATGGGGTCATCCCAAATCAATCGGATTCTATTGTTCCCACAATCCAGCAACAAAGCGAAGCAAAAAGACCTTTTGTACCTTCAACCCGAAAAAAAAACAAAGAGAAGGAGATGAAAGAGAAGAGGAAAACAGAGAAAAACCATGCGATGACGGCGGAGTGAGTAGGCATGAGCAGAGAAGAGAAGAGGCAGGCGCGGAAAGTGGGAGACTGGCTGTGAAAGGAAAAGAGATTCCTTTCCCTCCTCCTGCCCAAGCCAACAACAGAGTATAGTGCACACAGCTGCGGATGCGGGATAGCGAAATCAGCGGGTCTCCATTATTATTATTATTATTATTGGGCTGTGTGGTTTCTTTCCTTCCGTGCGTGTGCGCATTTCAGCGAATGCGAACAAGATTCTCATCATCATGTCAATTTCTTTGCAGATTGCAATTGGGAAACGAGACGGTGCACTTTAACCCAACATAAAAACAAAGTAATGTAACCTTGAAATTTATTTTTATTTTTGATTATTTTAAATAGCAAGATCGACTTACGTTTAAATATCTTTTTATTTTTTAATACCTGACTCAGTGGCCAAACAAAAGTATAGAATAGGAATAATTATCTCTTTATAAGATTTTATCACCACCGAATCCGCTCAAGTGCAAGTAATATTATAATTAGACTATAACTAAATAATTTTTAAAAGAATAAAGGATTGCTCTTATCCTCGTACATAAAAAGGTGTAACCTTCAGTTCAGAACCCGGCTTACTAGGGTTCTAAACTGCAATTCTTCGAAGGCCACAAAATTGGCACATGAAAGTCCCCTCCACCCACCACTTCCCTCCTGTTTTGCCCTTCACACCCGTCTTTCATGTCCCAATTTTGTGGTTGTAGAAGATTGGGAAGAGGCAAAAACAGTACTGCGAGATGTGATATTTGTGATTGAATCTGAGCAAGCAAGGATTCTAATTAGTTGAACCCATGTCGCATCCGTTACTATCATCCATTACCTTTCCCATAGTAACGGATGCAATAGTACAAAGGAAAAGAAAACTAGAGAGGAAAAATACCCGGCGAAAACATCAAGTAGATGAAGGTAAAGATATAGGACGGGACTACATCTGTTCCACCACGAGAGTAATAAATTCTTTTTCTTGCCAAGTTATATGACATCTAGGATAAGGTTTCACACCTAAGTATCATCACTAATTGAAATCCCTAGTTATTGCTATAGTTTTGCTACAATATCACGAGAGTGGCTCACTGCATATCATAAGTCCCAGGTGCGAACAGCGCACGTCTTCTTCCGATGATCACTGTTGTGCATCGCCTGACTCACGCTTAGAAGCTTCCTTGATATCATCTCCTCCTTCCTCCTGAAATTAGAACCTCTTGGTATTAAGCAAGTAGCAACTGACTAGTGCAATCATGAGTGAAAACTACAAAAAAATCTAAGACCAATCAGAGATATAGTAATGATTCCTTCACCCTTGGGCGGTAGGAAAACAATCAAGTCATGTTATCTGCAAGCAATCACATTCTCATTCGGAACTGGGATCAGGGCAATTCATGTCCGAAAATGTTGAACCAGGACTAGCAACCCTATTGTCATATAGCTTGAGAATTAAAGAGTTCAAAGATATGATAATACAGTAGCAGCAGTGAAATCTCGTGGTGCTGATTATCCAGTAAATTCAGAAATCTGGAAGAAAATCACTGATCTATGTACATTTTCCAATAATCACGACCAATTGATTGTGAAATTTGATCATGAGGATCTTATCGTGAATATATATACTGTCAATACATAGAATCTCTTTATTTAAAAAAAAAAAATACATTGGGTCTCAACTCAACTATGACAAGTACCTAACTGTTTCAGCCAGTTCAAATTGTTTCCTCATCCAGATATACTATTGCAAGTACAAGCCTAATTCAACATATATGCATCATGAAGATGCAAAAGCAAAATTAAGAACCTCAAGAGAAAATTTGGCAAGATATCTATGATAGCTAAATAAACATATGCTTAGGAAGAGTAATAGTTTCAGTACCGTGGCATCAGAAGTCCACAAGGTCAGGTTGTCTCTGAGGAGCTGCATGATCAAAGTGCTGTCCTTGTATGATTCCTCACCCAAGGTATCCAACTCAGAGATGGCCTCGTCAAAAGCCTGAAAGTATAAAATCAAATTATCATCCAGAAAAGGAAAACTATTGCAGTTGTGGATGGGATTGATGAACACATAACCTAAAATCAAAAGATTCAAGACAAATAACCTAAAATCAAGATATTCAAGGCAAATATGTTAGGTTCTGATCCAGGAAGAAAAAAAGAAATATCCATGATTAAAGCAGCATCAGGTAATGAGGAACTCTGAACCCATTTGACGGTTTAGAAGTCAGTGCCATCACCCTCAGTCTTTCCACCTCCTGGCAATGCCGACATGCTCAAAAGTATTACACCAATCACCAAATCTAGCCATGTTTGTGAGAAACTTGAAGGAAAGCATCCTAAGTCATACCTGTTTTGCTAGACTGCAAGCACGGTCTGGTGAGTTCAGAATTTCATAGTAGAACACAGAGAAATTCAGTGCAAGTCCAAGCCTGATAGGGTGAGTAGGTGCCAATTCAGCTAAAGCAATGTCCTAAATAACAGAAAACATCATTAAGACAGCACAAGTCCCCAAAAAAATAAAGCTGTAGAACACCATGAACACGTGAAACTCACCTGAGCAGACTTGTAGCCCAGCAAGGTGTTCTCTGCAGCTTCCTTCCTCTCAGCCCCTGTCTTAAACTCCGCTAGGTACCTATGGTAATCACCTTTCATCTTAAGGTAAAATACCTTGGATTCAGCAGTTGATGCTGATGGGATTAGATGAGATTCAAGAAGGCCCAAAATCCCATCACAGATCTTGCTAAGTTCAGCCTCAATCTTACCCCTGTATTCCTTAATTATTGTCACATGATCCTCATTTCCCCTACTCTCTTCCTTCTGCTCAATAGAAGAGATGATCCTCCATGAAGCTCTCCTTGCACCAATTACATTCTTGTAAGCGACAGATAGGAGGTTCCTCTCCTCAACAGTTAGTCCCTCAGCATCCACTGTCTTGACCACTTTCTCCATAAACTCCACCATTTCCTCATATCTTTCAGCTTGCTCTGCCAATTTCGCCAAGTAAACACTTTCTTCTCTCGAGGACTCAGCAGTCGACATGGTTGATATTCAGACTAGTATTGAAAACTACAAGAGCAAAATGTAAAGCAGGTTGACGATTAAAGCTTATAATCACCTCAGTGCTTCGTATAAGCAATCGGAAAATACGTTGCAATACAAATAATTATAGCGCTAAACCAGGAGAATGAGAGAATATGTTTTCCTCCAAAGTTTTCAAGTGAAACAAATGAAACATACTAAAAGTTTCCTAGAACCTTCACCCTGTGCAGAAAAAGATACCAATCAATCTATTAACAAAACATGACGCGACTATTAAATCATATGCAGGAAATGCCCAAAAGAAGACAACACATGACCAATATGCTTTATGAACTTCCCACAAGGAGGCGTACATTGACACTGCACGCATACAGCACTCCCAATGCCCTCACCCTATCAACACCAGGCGACAGCACCACCACAAAAACTACCAACAAGCTCCCCCACAGCATCTAGACACCTAATTCACCAACAGGCAAACGTGAAACTTCGATCACCTCTAATTCATTGCTCAAACTTAGGGAAAATAGTCACGGGGAAAATACTTTCCTCAACCAAGCTAAGTCACATAGAGAACATATCATTGCAGTTGACAATCTTATACAAGAGGATGGTTCCCACCCCAACGAAACCTCCCCTATGTGCACGAAAATGCACGGAAAACTTCCATGGCAAATACTTATACGTTCATAAATATGAGGATAGAAAGACACTAGCATCGAATTTGCAAGTCTGCAACACAAAGGCATATTACCAAAAACGGAGCGCGGAGCTCGAAACAAGCCAATCAAACCACCACAAACCGATTTTCAAGCAAGCAACAAGCAAAGAGGAACCTAGATCAACACCTAAAGTTGAAATCAGAGAATCTCTTCTCCCTCACACAACTGAAACTAATGAATTCAAATACAACAAAACAGACATGAATTGATTGACGACGAAGATCAGAGCAATTTTTTTCAAGCAGAAATATAACACCAAAGCAACAAACCACTATCAAACGGAACAAGCAACTTCTTCAAACGAAATCGCGAACAGATTCGGAGATCGAACAGCCCTGATTTGGGAGGGGAGAAGGCGGTACCTGCGTGTTCTTCGACCAATGAGCGCTGGATCCTTTCACGGGAAATGAGAAGTGGTGGTGGAGAAAGAGAAACGGAGGGGGAAGTGAAAAGAGAGAGGAAAAAGTAGGGTCAAACGGAGAAGAGACAGGCAGACAGCTGGTAGGTGACCCGGAGCAAACTAATCCATTGCTTTCGGATACTGGTCATTGTTATTCGTGATCATTGTTATTCGCCATCATAACCTTAAACACAGCACCTCAATTACTAAACACATCACCCTAATTTTTTAAATTATCATTTTTG
>JAOWBR010150596.1:0-13512 GCA_028571145.1 Dionaea muscipula
GCTTTGGGGGGGGGTGGGGGGGTGGGAGCTGGGTGGTTTTGAGTTAGAAGGCAAAATTGGCGTTTTCTGTGGGCAGTTGTTGTAGAAATAGTTAATGAAACACCAGATAACAACTCGGGTCTCTTCTAATCTTCTTCTGTGTTTTTTGCTTTGTTTTATTGCTCACTTTGAAGGAAGGAGATGCTTCTGCTGGACCCAAATGCCAAACAGGTAAAAACATAAAAAAGCCTTTAGTTGGTGTGACTAGCTGTCTTTCAGAATCCGCAATTGGTGTTTCAGATGAGAACTCTTTTGCTCATGACCACAATCCGGGCTCTAGTATCAAAAATCCTTTAGTTGGTCTGAATAGCTATTTTCCAGAATTTGCAAATGCTGTTCCAGATGAAAATTCTTCTGCGAAAGACTACCATGTGTGCTCTAAAACTTCAGAGTCGATCTTGCAGTGTGCGAATTTCTGCAGGATCGATAATGGTGAACGATCAGGAGGTGACACTACCTGGGCGCACAATCATCACTTGCTCTTTGGAGCTCCAAAACTCCACTTGCAAGGTGTATCTAGGACAGCTAGTGGCAGGGCATTGGTTTGTCCAGATGATAAAAAAGATTCTAGCTTGTCCGACAATGATCCTCTTTGTTCCATAGTTCCTTGTAGCATTGATACAGAGAAGAGGCTCTTGGTTGAGTATAATATTGGCCAAGTGCTTGGCAATGACAAAGTCTGGGGGGAAGATTCAAGATATCCTCTTTGTTCCATAGTACCTTGTAGCGGTGGTACAGAGAAGAGGCCCTTTGTTGAGAATAATATCAACCAAGTGCCTGGCAATGACAAAATCTGCAGAGATGATTCAAGATATCCATTGGAAAAGTTACAGATGTGTTGTGTGTGCATCAATGCAGTTGTTGACAGAGAACATGACAAGCTTGTTGCCGTTAGTGTGGGTTCTCACCCTGTTATTCGCAGGAAGATGAACTCTCTAAAGGCATACAGCATGGGCTTTTCTAAAACAAATCCCTGTCTACAATGGGAGTATTCCCCTGCTGACTTGGCAGACAAAGTAGAATGCAATGCAAGCATGCTTTCGCATAAACAACCATTGAACTGTGTCCACTTGTCCAAGAAGGATCCAATGAAACCGATGTCTATGGGATACCATTCAAGATGTAGTTCTCCTGATTACAGTCAAGGAAACAATTCTGCCTATCCCACTGAAAATGCACTGGAAATGACTGGTCATATCAACCCTCTTGAAGCACACACAGAATCTGGTTTACAGATGCAAGCTTCAATGGAAAATAATGAACGGCTTCCACTCATTCATCCCCAGAGGAAAATTTGCCGGTTACAGGTATGTCCTGTTACCAATGTCAGTAACAAAAATGGAATTTTTGCTTCTGGATCTGTCACCGACTTCGATCAGAGAGAACTGCTTGTGGATTGTCATCCACAATTAGGAAAGGATGCTGACACTCTGCTTCCAAGAAAACGAGTTCGCTTCTCAGAAGTGGATATAACACATAAGAAGAGGAGGAACATCATAAAACTACCAGTGGCAAATGAAATCGGTAAGACTTATCTTCTAAATGAGTTTTTAGATATATGATGATCAGGGAACCTTCTTAGCATGTTTCAATGTGTAACCAGGGTTGCTTTCCAGGAAGTGGAAGAGATCAGTGCGTTTCAACCTGGATCCCTGCTTGACATCCCAAGAAGTTAAAGATCGTCTAAGAAATTGTCACACTAAGGGCAGGAAAAGGAGACTAATATTTCAAGGATTGGACTTTTTGCTGACAGGATTTTGTCATGAAAAGCAGAAAGAAATTGAAGGGCTATTAAGGAAACATGGTGGTATGGTTCTCTCTGATATCCCCTGTACGGAGCCAAAGGGAAGTAGAATCTTAGTATCTGATTCTCATCAACTTCCCGTTGTTCTATCTAAAAAGAAGGTTGGTTTCTAATGATTGCTAGCAATTTCTTTTCCTTTCCTTGCTTTCTCTTCTTCTGAACTGAGTTGTATTTGCAATGAAGAGTGCCTTTCAGTATATGTTATGGATTTATGGTTGGAATGATTCTTAAATTGTTTTTGGCTGTTCATTTCTGTGTCCCCCATCCCTCAAGTTCTTTTCTTCCTTATTTGGTCTCATGAGGCCTTTGGATCCCATGAGGCTGTAAATTAGTGTTACAAGGAAGTGCTGCTTCATATGAGCTTAATAGATCCCAAAACATTTAGCAGAATACATTATTGAAGCAAGTGATATTGACTCTGACTATTTGTACAGTTTTAGTACGATTTTTTACCAGTATATTCCTTAAACATTTTCTTCTATGCAAATAGTAAAGAATTTATTGGGCCAGTTCCATTTATTGGCGAGGACAGAAAGGAGTACTTCAATTCGTCTCGGCTGCTCATGTTCAGAATGAAATATTGGGAGAATGTTTTGATCATGTTCAAATTAGCAATCCACCCCTGGTAAAGTGGGTGGTTCTGTATACTATCACCCAGGGGCATCTGACATTCGGCAATAAGCTGCGAGTTTGGATATTTATGATTTGTCAATGCAGTTAAGTACTTTTTGTGATGTGTATCAAATCTCTTGCTCCATAGAGGTGGAGATATTGCTCCGAACAAAGTTTTTAGCAGCTATGCCTGAACTTATTTCCATCAAGCATTAGTTCTTAAGTGTTTTCCCCTTTATCTTTTCTTGTTTTTTTTTCGGGATCTGTTCTATTAATGTCTTGTGTTTTGTCACAGCTACAAACCACCAAGTTCTTGTATGGATGTGCAGTCAATGCCTTCTTACTAAAAATTAGATGGGTTGCTGATTCCATTGAAGCTGGTTCTGTCTTACCGCCCGAGAAGTAAGTTAGGTTCATTTTGATCTCAAAAAAGGAAATATTTGTTTTGTATTTTTTTGTCAGTACAATATACGAAAGCGAAAAAGTTTATTTCACAACGTTGACAATATGATCACTGATACCTACTAACGATCTTTTTCAAGTTCAAGTCCTGGATTGTCCATAAATATGGTAAGTGGGTCGTTCCTAGATTCAACTGCTGGATGACACACAAAAGAAACGCTCTATTTTCCGATTGGCATCTTTAATTGAGCCTTCATTCTTTTCCTTAAGCAAGTAAGAATCCTTTCAAATGATTTGTTCACATTTCCTTTCTTCATGATTGGAGAGTTCTAGCCTATAAATATATTGAGATAGATGTGCCCACAGGTTAGATAATTTTGTCTTTGTTTTCCTGTACTCTTTCCCCCCCCCCCCCCTTGTGTGTGTTTCTAATGTATTGCCCTTGTCAAATTCCGGTTTAATAGTAGAACGCTAATGGTTGATTATATTCTATTTTTCCTCCATGTTTAAGCAATCCATGTTTTAACTAACTGATGGTCTCTGACATAGCATGTTTGTTGAGATAAGTGTGAATGTAGTGTTTTTACTGGTTGTCCATGTGGGTGTTTGTTCCTTTGAACTTTTGCCCTTTGAGATTCACCTGGGGCCCTATGTTATTGTCTTGCTAGATACATGATATTGGCAAATCAGGGACGGCAGCAGTCCAGGATTGGGAAGTCAGTTTGCCAGGATCAACGTATCTTTGATAAGGTTGGCATAATGCTTCTTGGAAGGGATAGTTTTTGCTCCAAAATGGGTAAAGTAATCAAGGTTGGTTATTACTGTTGTGCCTTCTTAAAAAAATTGCCAATACTTGTTTCATTAATTGTGCCGGAAAAGGGTGTATTTTTTGTTCTTTGACGAGATTTTATGCCATTCATCTTACCAAGTAGTCATCACAACGCCCCCTCAATTACATTGCCCCCACCTCATATTTTGCGCCAGTGTCCGGACTTCCGGCTCCCATACTACATCTGACGAGCTTGAAATAGCAAAATTGGCAGACAATCTTTGATTACCCCATGGGAAAAATGTTCCACTTCAAAAATAAATTCCACAAGTATCTATATTTACAAACCACTATTTATACTAACCAAAATAAGAAAGACAAATATATCCCTAACTAAAAAATAAAAGAAAGATGCTATAGCTTAAGTCTACACTTCCTTTCAAGTTGGAGCATAAATATCAATCATGTCTGTTGAGAACAATGAGTTAAGTTTAGTGGGCTTTAGTTAGTCTTAGTATTGGGTTAGGTTTATTGTGATACTTTATGTATGGCCTAATGTACCACATATATAATCAATGCCTAGCCTCTTTCGGGGTTAAAACTTTTCCACTTTTCACTCATTTTGTCAACATAGTATCAAAGCCTTTAAGTCATCCCTAAAGCCCTGCTATCACTGCCTGCACCATTACCTTCAAGAAAACCCTTGTCGCCTACCTGCCTAACCACCACCAAACCACCACATTTTACCACCGACCAAGCACTGTCCAGGACAACCCGGTGATCAACGACCACCTTGGTGGTGGATCCACCAGCCGCTGCAACTTCGACAACCACTAGCATCGAGTGGCCACTTTGCTGTCGCAAGGGGTGTAGGGATTGAGCCTTCGATCTTCATTTTCTTCGACGATTGACCACTTAGGGAGGTAGAGGACCTCACGTCGCTCACCGGAGACTTGACCACTCAACCGGACGCCGCTGCTCGCGCCTCCGCAAGCCGTTAAGGCCAGCCGCGCATGGGAGTCACGCGCCGCCACGCGTCGCCACTCGTCGGTGGCGCTTCCTCCGGGCAGAATGCCCCCCTCCTCGAGCTGGTTCATCTTCCCTTCTACTAGTGATGTTGATTCTCTCTCATTTGTGTGCTAATCTAGCTTCTTTGGTCACATATGTTCATTTAAGACTTTGAATTTCCAAACATGTTGCTGTCCTTGGTGTTGCTGCTATCCTGTGCTGCTCTATTTGTGCTGTTTGTGATGCTGCCTCCTATCTTTGAGTGTCGGTACTACCAAGCTTATTGATGTTTGTGATGCTCCAATTAGTGATTCCTCTTTATATAGTAGTTGTTATGGCGAGTACTTCGGAAACTACTGAGTCCAAGATCGGTGTGTCTGAGGTTATTTCTGTCACCACTAAGTTTATTGAACAACGCTTAGATGGTGAAAATTATTTTCACTGGAAGAAGATGATCTTATTTGCTATCCGGGGTATGGAAATGGAGGATCACCTCACTCAGGAAAGTCCAAGTGATGCTAAAGAGCCATTGAAAGCTAAATTGTGGGCAAGAGATAATGCCCGTCTCTACACTAGATTGATTAACTCCATGGAGCCTCGAGTTTCTACTTTGGTTTCTCATTGTGATTCTGTTAAGGAACTTTGAGAATATCTAGCTGTCCTGTATTCTGGCAAAGATAATATGAATCGTTTATATGATGTTTCTCAGTCCCTTTTTCGTCCTCATCAGGGTCATTTATCATTGAGTGATTACTTTGCCTCTTATAAGAAGCTATCTGAGGAGTTTAATATTCTGATGCCAATTAGTGCTTATGTGGTGAAGATGCGTGAGCAACTGCTTATTATAGCTTTTCTCAGTAGTCTACGTTCCGAGCATGATTCTGTTCGATCTCAGATTCTAACTAGTAAGGAGACTTCTTTGATCAAGGACTTTTCAAGGACCAACAGAGCTATCTGGCCATCTTCTGACTCTAGTCCTTTTAATGGTGATCGTGCTGCCCTTGCTAACTCCGGGGGGTCCTGTGGTCGTGGCCAGGGGAGAGGGGGAGATCGTTCATTTTGCACTCATTGCCAGCATCTCGGCCATATCATTGAGACTTGCTATCAGCTTCATGGCCGCCCTTCTTCCACCACTACCTCTGCTCCTGATGGCCGACCCATTTATACTCATTGCAAGGCTCCTGACCATATTCGAGATAGGTGCTTTAAGTTGCATGACAGACTCTTTGCTCCTTGGTCTGCTAATGTAACTTCCTCGAGGTAGGATTCCTTCCATCCTCCTGATGATGACTCTTCTCATACTCATGCTCAGATCTCTTCGGCTCCACTTGTGCATTCTGCCCACTCAACTGTTTATCTTTTTGCATTTCCTCGCGAGTGGATCATTGATACTGGGGTATCTGACCATATAACTGGTTCTCTAGGTATGATGCATGATTATTCACCCACTTCCTCCTATCTAGATGTTCGGATTGCACATGTTACTTATATCCCGGTCAAAGGGATAGGGACAGTCCCTCTTACCTCTACTCTTACATTATCTTCTGTTCGATATATTCCCGTACTTTCTATTAATCTACTATTTGTTAATGCTCTGACTCGGACTCACCGCTGCCATGCTTTGTTTTTTTGGTGATTCTTATACTTTTCAGGATCCTGTGACGAGGAGGATTATTGGTAGGGGTCGACGTTTGTCAGGAGGACTCTACGTGTGGCGGTATAGCATGGTCATGGCTTCGTGGCAGGGGTGGAGAATTAGGTTCAGTGAACACATCCATATACTTCTCAATGATATACTTAAAAACAATAGGTACATTAGATTGTTCAATACTAGAAAGAGAATACAATTGACAAAGTATACCCTCTTTGATTCCCTTCGTCGCCTTGGAGTACTTTGTCGCCATGGTCTGTGGCGTCACCTTCTTGATCGCCTTTAGCTCCACAGGCTGTCCATCCTTTTTGAAGGAGACTTTCAACTCTTATAGGTCCAGGGTGATGGGAGAGAACTCTTTCATCCAATCCAGTCCCAACATAATGTCTGTTGCCCCAAGGTCTAAAATCTTCAGATTTGCCTCAAAAGGCTTCCCACTCATCATCCAAGTGAAGTTTGGACATGTGGCGGTACTGGTCATTAGCTCTCCATTAGCTACCGCCACCTTGAGAGGAGGTGTGTCCATCACACAGCAGTCAACTGCTTGCACTACTGAGGGATTAATAAAACTGGAGGTGGCGCCACTGTCAATAAATATTGTCAACGCCATAGTCCTCGCTCGGCCTCTAACCTTCAAGGAATTCTGTGGCGCTGGGTTGGATAATGCATGGACATACTCCACTGTCTCTTCTTCTTCTTCGACGCCTTGGGTATCCTCCTGATTCTCCTCTTCATCAGGATCTTCGGGGTGGTCGAGGGCGTCAGAGAACTCCTCTTCCATTACTTGCAACTGTTTTCCCTTGCATATATGCCCTACGGCCCATGGTTATTCACACTTGAAACATAGTCTCTTGGCTTTCAGCTCACTCAGCGGGATTCTTGGTTCTGGTGGTGAGGGTTTTGGGTGGCTTGTTGTCATGGTTGTATTTGGTCGGGGCGACGGTTGGGAACTGCCGCCATAGGTGGGTTTGGAGTTGTAGGGTTTAGTGAAGCTAGGTTTGTTTCTCCTTTGGCTAACATCAATATTCCACTGCTGCAGCTTGACTTGTTGAATGGCTTGGATGAGAGTTCGTGGTTGGAACATCTTCACCATACCTCTAACTTCTTCCTTTAAGCCGCCAACGAAGCTAGAGATAAAGTAAGCTTCGTTTAGGGTAGGATTCCTTTGTAACATCTGATAATGGAGCTCCTCAAACTTCTCCACATAATCGTCAACTTTTCCTCGCTGCCAACATCGGTTAAACTCTTTCACAACGTCAGTCATGTGCTCCTCACCAAAACGAGTCATTACTGCCACCTTGAACTCATCCCAATCAATCCTTCTCCGGGTCTCAATATACCTATAGAACCAATTTTCTGCCCTTCCCGTCAAACTCATCATAGTATACTCAACCCTCTTATCCCAAGCCACATTCATTAGTGAAAAATAGCGTTCAGCTTTCCTTACCCATGAACGAGGGTTGGCCCCATCAAATGGTGGAAAATCAAGCCTAGGATAATGGTGGGTGTTCTTCAGAAGGAGGTGAATAGTATTGATTTGGAGGGGAATAGTAAGGTGGGCTTTGTGGTTGGTAGGTTGGAGGTGGGTGGTTTGTTGGTGGTGGAAGCAAAGCTTCTTGGTGATTTTGTGGACTGTGACAATATCCTGTAGCTAAAACAGGGGCTTGAAATTGTTGGTGGGGGTACGACGATTCGGGTGAAAGTGAGATGGGGTTCGGCCTAGGTGATTGGGTAAAAGCATTCCTCATCAATTTGGGTGAAGAGTTAGGATTGGGTGGTAGTGAAGGGTCGACTATAGTCAAAGTATTACCGATTTCAGGGGATTTACCTTTCTCCAAATAGTGACCCATGTCATTTCTCCACTCTGTCCTCATCTCCTCCTTGAGTTCCATCAATTTTTCCCATCATCTTCTCCTCTGAATGGGCGAGAAGCTCTTGAAACATGGTCTTCAGTGCATCCATGGTGACCTCCATCTCTGCTGGACTCGAATCAGATGGATGAGTTCGCATTCCGGATCTGGTTCGGACCATCAACAATCAGCAAAATCAGTGGAAGGTAGCTGGAACGTAGTGAGGGCTTTGATACCAAACTTGTAATGGAACCGATTAACCAAAGTAGTCTCGATGGCCAATCGAATCCGATTACGTGAACAGGGGATCTCAACCGGAGTGGTCTCGACGGTGAGTGTGGAAATGGAGGAAGAAGTGATACTCCGGAGCTAGTCTCCACGGAAGAAGATAACTATTAGCTACTGCTATGGCTACTGCTATTAAGCTAAGGAAGAAGATAAATATGGAGAAATTAGATTTTCAATTCATTCCTCTGTGTGTCCGCCGATTACAATTCTCAATCCTTATATAGGCTATGAATTTACGTAATAAAGAAAATTACATTAATTCCTGATTAAACACGTGTCTAGGGGACCAAGAATATTCGTCTGCCAAGAGTACGGTCCCTGACATTCTCTTTCCAATCAGCCTTAACGGTATTTGTCTTCCTCCACATAGGCAGATGGTCATGGCGTTGGTAAGTCAGGGCGGCAGGGAGTGAAGGCGCTGGTCATCTATGGGGCAGTAGCTAGTTAAAGCTATGGCGTCGACTCCTCTTATCTTTTAAGACTGAGCACCTAGGAGTGAGGTGAAAGTATGGATGTTCTCCTTAGGATGTATGGAGATGATTGGTGTGCCTGGTCTTCTTGTACTCATCTTATTCTACTCAGAATGATCGTCCGCCGCCACTGCTATTCTGTCATCCTGGCGCCATTGAGCTTTCTCTTCATGGCGTCAGTAGCCCTTATCTTCTCAATGGAGTCATGTCTGATCCTCCAACTTGGCATGGGAAATTAGGACATCATAGGAATCGTCATGGTCTGCCAAGGTGACGAAGAAACATAAGGGTATTGCTGATACAAGATACCGTCGCCCTGGAGTCTTCCTCCTTCAAGGCGTGTCACCACAAGGTTGCCGCCATGGGAAAGGTATGCCACAATGGGGTCCATGATACCAACTGATAGCAGAAATGATAAGATAGGAAGCCAATAAACAAATCAACAAAAAAGGATAGACACCAAAAGTCTAAGTCGAGTCTAAAAATTCAATAATTTTCAAGGTCCGCGACTTTTATACCCTTGTGAATTCTTAAGCAAAAAATTCTACCCAACGGAAATCAAATTATCAAAAACAATTTAGTCGCCTTTTTTCTTTCTTTTTTTTTTTTTTTTTTTTTTGCTATTGGCTATTTTTGTCGATGACAAGGCACACACTTTGTAATTCTTCTCAATATTTGTTTGGATGCAATGGCTTCCTCTTTTGGTTGCACCAAATTAATTTTTCTTTTTCGAATCACATGGAAATCAACACAATTTCTTTTTGTTTCTGTCAAACACAATTCGGTGTTCCAATTCAACGATTTCAATTTTCCTTTGGTCCCACACTTTCACACAACACATGCACAAGAAAGTCAATAGAATATTGAGACCCCTTTTTTTTCCACAATAATCGTCCTCCAATTTTTTTTGTTTTGCAACTGCACAACCTATACTCCTTGCTTCTTTTTTTCAACACGGTTTGTTCAATCAATTTGTTTTACCAAACCGTCACAGGCAAATGGCAACCATTTTTCTTTATCCAAAACCCACAACTAACCATTCGAAACCCACGTCAACCAATTTGATTTTTTTTAACGAACCGAAACCCAAAAATCAGTCACAATCCCACAAATTTTTCTAGGGTTTAGCGGACCATCTTTTTTTTTTTTTTTGAATTAATCGACTCGACGTTAGACGACTCGACAAAACAAAACTAGATCTGAAGATTTTTTTTGTAGGAAATCAAGAAAGATTCAAGATCCCTATTTTTTTATTTTTTTTTTATGACGAAGACGATGACACAACGAAAAGGAAAGATTTATTTTTTTTTTTTTTAGACGCAAGATGACGACAAACAGGAAAATAACAAACACATGAAGAAATCAAGAACAATGAAAACAACGAAAGACACGAATTCGAAAGATAGAAGGGATAAAGGCTTGATAACGAAGTTGGCTCTGATACCAAATGATACGATCCTGCCCGAACTCCGACGACCTACGGTGGAACCCAAACCGGAATCGATAGACGCCAAGATCTTTTGGCTCGAACCTGATGAAAACTGTAGCCCAACAACCCCAATCGTGACGCGAACCATGGTAACTTGTCCGAGACCCGACGACAACCACGAAGGAAGCGAACTATGGTATTAAAGATGCCACACCCAGATGTGAAAGTCTGAATGATAAGTCGGATGATCTCAATGGAATCACGTCGTTGAGACCGAACGTTCACGAGGAACAAAACAAGAGAATTTACCCTCAAATCAAAATTATTCAAGTCTGCATTAGAAGGGGTTTATAAGAGGCTTTAAATAGCCAAACGAATTACAGAAATAAAAATGGAAACAAATCTACGTGAATAAAATTGAATAAAATCAAGTCTGATAGAAAAAAACGCGAGACACAGCCGTGTCTATGGATGACACTCCCGTGTTAGACCTAGAAACACGCTAGGCTAAAATCCCAAAACACGGCCGTGCTGAGAAGCACGGCCCCGCCAACCAGCTGTGTGCGACATTGGAGTTTTTGGTGCAACTCTCCGAATAAGGGCATAGGCGTGCCCATTGGCACGGCCACGGCCCCTAGGCCGTGTTCCCTCCAGGGTGCGCTCCACCTAACACGTTTTCAACCACGAGCTTCCTCGATCATTCTCCAGGCATCCACAAGTGATTAGGGAGGCATTAAAAACGTCATCCAAGCTGTGGAGAAGGTCAAGCACCACCAACATACGTTCACGAGCGCTCTGTGCATCGCTAACCAAGAACGATCCCGTGCGTACCTTCGCTTTAATCAATCGAACTCGAGCATTTGACTACGGACCAAAGGTACTCCGAACCGAACCGCTCCCGAACATGCATGAGCCATCCAGAATCACATCATCCCCCTCCTCTTCAAAGGCATTTGTCCTCAAATGCGAATCAAAACCTGCGAAACATAGATGTGAATAAGTACGACGAAAGATGCCCCGCAAACACATTACCACATAGGACATGAAAGGACAGACGATCACACAACCGAACATCCCACCCAATGGTCCGGGGATGAACACCAAATAATGCAGCGCAAGTAAGGACTCATCATAAGGTGACAACAACAAAATGGTAACGGCGCGACTAAAATAAATGACACTCACAAAAACGATAGACACAAACAGAACTAACGCAAAACTGCGACAAACAAGTGAAGTAGCACGTATAATGCGAGCATGCATACAATGTAACTCCAAACACTACACTAAAATGCGATCGACCAAAGGAAATTAAACGACCAAATGGCATACAGACAACCCAAAAGCGATAAAACTGGACGACAAGAAACTAACCCCAAAGGAAACAAATTTAAATACGACAAAACAAGAAATTAAAATAGACAAACTAACACCACGTCCTCCAGGGTCAAAAACCAAGCGAGCCCAAACAAATAGATGCACACCAACTGTTAGAAAGAAAACAACTTGACCCCAAACTAAAATAGTAGTACCACCCCTAGTGAAAAAAATATCGTAGGAACTCGAGCATTAATAAATGGACAAGGTAATGAACTGCAAGTGGGTTCCCACGTGACACCATATCCAACATGCATATCAACTAGGGTAGTGGACACAATATTAAAAGCTGAGATCGAAGACATATCAACATGGAACGAATCATTTAATGGTAACCTAAATAAATCAGGTTTCGAATTAAACACATAATCCGATATCATGGTAACATTTAAATCATCCGTCGGAATCGCATAAGCATATTGTAAGTCCATAACATGCCACGGTGGATCCATACATTCTATTATCACGCCTTCATCAAGAGACGAATCCACACGAAAACTTAATGCAGGCATCTCAATTAAAATAGGCACAACATGATGTGGTAAAAATAAAATAAAGTGCGAACAATCATGCCACACCACATGCAAGTTATCAAACTCAAGCAAGGATTGTCGAGAACTTACCAAGGCACCATCAATAAAATCAAAACGAAGAAATTCCTTACCAACCACATCAAAAGATTGACCAAAAAGTGCCTTAGCCACATCTAGAAAGCTGCACTCAAATACCTGCGAGGAAAACTCATCAAAGCCAAGAGAAATACGGTTAAGCGCGTTAGAAAATAAAACCTTTTTCACTCCATCGGCTTTTTCATCTCCCCATTTTCTTTTCTTTCTACCTCCCTCTTGTTTTTCCACTCCAAATAAGCTAATAATTGCCTTTTCACTCAATTTTGCCTCGGTCCCTTGCTCCTTTTCATTTTACAATTTTTCTTTCTCATTTTTTTCATTCTCCAATTTTTCTTTCTTAAATTCTCCCTTTAAAGTTAATTGGTCTGCACGAACTTGTTTGTGAGATAACGAAATAAGATTAATCTTTTTCCGATTATGCGTGAAAGAATATCTATTCGTGACACCGTCATAAGATACACACCGATCAAACTGCCAAGGACGCCCTAACAATAAATGACTCATCTGGATAGGGGCAACATCACATAGCACCTCATCTTCATATCTCCCTATTCTAATCGGCAGATTCACCTGCTGACTCACCCATATCCCACCACAATCACTCAAACCTCACAATTCATATGGGTTAGGATGATCCAATGTAGGTAGTCCTAATCTCTCCACCATCAATGAGCTAGAAATGTTGGCACAACTTCCACCGTCAATACTAACACTAAGTACCTTGTTTCCAACATAACACCTAGTATAAAACACTTGCTCACGCTGAACTACCTTTTTCTCAACTACCCGCTCTTCCATAGCTTTCTCTCTCTCCTGTTTTCTCATTCTACCATCACACGCCTCTATCCCACGCTCCTGATTCTTATAACTACCCACATGATTTTTCTTAATTTTCCCCCCGTGATAGTCATTCACCCCTACTCTCTCATTTTTTCTTCTCCTCTCGGGAATCTGATTTTGTTCAACTCTCCTCACCTTAATTCTATCCAACCCCTCATTCATATTTTGCATCATTCGCCTCATCTTATTCATGAACTCAACCATATCATTTTCTCCAGCCATCACAAAAATTCAAGTAGCACAAAAAAAAAAAATTAAAGAAAGTGTTAAATGTGTTTGTCACTCAAATTGGCTTTTACCCTCAATTAATCTCACCCGCTCTTGCCTTTTACCATGCAGGAATT
>JAOWBR010150606.1:3418-13510 GCA_028571145.1 Dionaea muscipula
TCAAATGATTGTTATCATCAAAACATCAAGGCATCAAACCATATCAAATGATTGTAATCATCAAAACATCAAGGGTCAACAAATTCCCCCTTTTTGATGATGACAAACACTTGATGTATTTAAACAAATATACATGGTAAAAATAAAGTGACATGAATCAAGTTTTAGCAAGGTTCACACAAAGTGAACAAGGTTCATTAAAACAATAGTTACTAGACAATCACTTCCATATCATCTTAGTCATATCCATCCACCAATGGAAAATAAAAAATTCAGAATCACGACTAAGCAGTAAGGATTAAAACCAACCAAATAAGAAGGATTTTCAAATCAAGAATTTTTGGATGTACTTCACCAGATATTTGGGATGAGCAGACACATCCACATGCTACTCATTCAAACATAAAATACATCTATTTTTTTCCCTTTTGGCATCAATAAAAAGACAATACGCACATAAGTTAGAGAATCAAAAGATATGGCATGTAATGTAATTAAAGTCATGATGCAACAGTTAAAATTATAGTAATGGAAATCAAAATATGGAAATGTTTGATCAAAGTGAACAAAAGATGATAATGTTTGATAACAAGACTAGAACATGATCAAAAGATGGTCAAAAAAATTATGGATCAGTCTAGGTAGGTTCTAGGGTTTTGGTGAGGTTGGGGGGTTTGGTTTCACTTGTTGTAGAAGCTCCTGGAATCTGGTGTTGTCTTGAAGAGCTCTAGAAATCTCAACTTGTAGATGCAGCGGATCATAATCTGAAAGCTTTCCCGAGGGGTCGACTCCTCTGTCTGTGCTCTTCTCTTTCTACTTGACTGGTTGAGCTGCAGGAGTAGTGACGCCCTCATCAACAATTCTCTCTTCATCCACAGCATCAAAGCACTCTTCAACTGTCTCAGATCCAGCAACCTTGGCAAGTTGTTCCCCCTCAACTGCAACCTCTATTTGAACTTGTTCCCATTCAAAATTCTCTTCCACTGGTCTTTCACTTTCTTCATTCTCTTCCTGATTCTCTCCCTCATTAATCTCTTCATCTGTAGCTTCCTCCTCTATCACTTCTTCATCATCTCTTCTACGGTTGGCTCCAGAAGCAAACCACCATACTCTATTTTCTCTTTTCAGTTGGCTCATTCCCAAAAATGTTTCTTCAAAATAATCAGTCTTGGCTGGTTCTTTTCCCTCCTTATCATCCAGTGGAAAGTTAAATGCTTTAAAAATTCTTGTTAGCAACTTACCATAGGGCAACTCATGGTGTGGAACATTTATCACATAGGTTATATGCCTAATAATCACCCTAGGCAGGTTTATCTTCTTCCTTGTCAGCAAATAATCCATATATGTGAGATCCATGAAAGTTGTCATATCTCTTTTTCCAAAACGAGGAACAATGTTATTCATGACAAAGATGTGGAGCAACCTTTGAAAAGGTTTCATTTCTAAGGACTTTACCCTCCTTGTTGTGACAATTGAATTATCATTAGCAAATTTTCTGGTGATCGTCAATGGATTGCAATTTCTAGTTTCTTCAAAAATCTCCTGAACATAATAAAAAAAATGTCACTATTCCCAGGAATCTCAAGAATTGATGCCAATGTCATCCTATCAAATTCAATAGTCACTCCTCTCACTTTGGAGCAAGCCACTTCTTTCTTGAGTTCATAAACATTCACTGTTAGATTCTTATAGAACTCTCTACATGCTGACTTGTATATCAAATCTCTTCTTGCAAACAATTTTTCCCACTTCTGTCTTTTGATTAATTCAAACAAGTTTTCCAAGTCATTTTCCATCATCCATTTTTCTCTGATAATTTTTCCTCTAATTACCCTTTTTTGAATTAGAGGGAGTGCAGTTAATACCTCTTTATCAATCTAAGAATTAGAATCAATAGGAACTTCATCCTTCTTCTCTTTCTTTTCTGTCTTCTTTTTCTCAGACTTCTGCTTCTCTTCAGTCGAGGGGTCGACTCCTCTATGACTGGAGTCCCCCTTTTTCTTTGCTTTCTCTTTCTGCTGATCGAGTTTATTAAAAACCTTCCCAGCTTGTTTAGCCTTCTTCAATAGGTTAGACAACAGCTCATCATCCTCATTAGCATTGACATCATGCTTATGCTTAGTTCTCGGCTCCTTATGCTCAGCTTTGGCAGATTCTGTTTCCTTCCTCTTTGATTCATCTTTCCTTTTCCTCTCAGTGATCTTCATATTTTCACATCTAGAAACACTACAACTTGCTACTCTTCATGAACGTCTACTTGGAAAAGGCTTACCTTTCCTTTCACTGACTATGACAATCTCATCATCACTGGTGTCCTTCATCTCCTCGGGCGATGGTGGAATAGGCTTTTCCAAGCTTCTGTCGATAGCCAATGGCGTCAGAGTCAACAATGTTGTACTTTAGGAATGATTGGAGTCGGCTTCTTTGGTGTAGATTTCGTTGATATTGCCATGGGAGTTGAGCTTGATAGGGGTCGAGCTGGAGAGGAGTCGATGATGATGGTTTTCGGTTTAGGGCTTTTTGGTTTGGTTATGTCGTGTGGTTCAATGGTTAGTCTTAGTGAGGGTTTTGTTTCCAATTTATGCGGGCAAGACAGTTATAGAGAGGGGTAAAATGGGAAATAAAAGTACCACAATATAACTGAATGCAACAATTCTAAAATCATAAAACATGTATAGCAATCGACTCCCCTTCAATTGTGTAAATGTCATTTAAGCAATAACTAAAATGTATCCAGTCAAACACATTTTAAGTGAACTTAATCAAACCTAATCCAAGTCTTAATTTTTCATATCTCTCCCTATTTAGTGGTTTTGTAAAGATATCTGCTAGTTGATCTTCAGTTTTACAAAATCCTATTTCACAATCTCTATTTCCACGTGATCCCTTAGGAAGTGATGCTTAATATCTATATGATTACTCTTTGAATGATAAACTGGATTTTTAGACAAGAATATTGCACTAATGTTATCATAGAAAATTGTAGTGCATCCAGTTTCAATCAATAAATCCCTAAGCTGTTGACAAATCCATAAACATTATGCACAACAAGCAGCAGATGAAATGTACTCAGCTTCAGTAGTAGATAAAGTAACAGAATATTGCTTCCTTAAAGCCCATGAAACGAAGCATGATCCTATAAAATGGCAATTACCTGTAGCGCTTTTCCTATCCAACAAACATCCAGCATAATCTGCATCAGAAAAGCAATTAAATCAATACTAGTACATGTAGGA
The DNA here is from genome assembly GCA_028571145.1 of Dionaea muscipula. Taxonomy (NCBI): domain Eukaryota; kingdom Viridiplantae; phylum Streptophyta; class Magnoliopsida; order Caryophyllales; family Droseraceae; genus Dionaea; species Dionaea muscipula. The sequence goes on from JAOWBR010150606.1 coordinate 6,655, forward strand.
TACCACAAACCAAGATCACAAGAACCTTTTAAATATCTAAAAATTCTTTTCACAACTTTTAAATGAGACTCTTTAGGATTAGTTTGAAATCTAGCACATAAACACACACTATACATAATATCAGGTCTACTAGCAGTTAGATAGAGAAGTGATCCGATCATACCTCTGTAGAGTTTTTCATCTACAACTTTACCTTTCTCATCTAAATCTAGTTTACCTCCAATTGGCATGGGTGTGTCATATGTCTTAGCCTCACTTAACTCATACTTCTTCAATAAGTCCTTCAAATACTTCTACTAATGAATGAGAGTTCCTTAAGGTGTTTGTTTGATTTGGAGACCAAGAAAAAATCCTAGTTCTCTCATGTGACTCATCCTGAATTCACTCTTCACTAAACCTGAAAATTCATCACATAAAGATTCATTAATAGATCCAAAAAAAATAATATCGTCAACATAAACTTGAACTATTAAGACATCTTCTCCCTTAGTTTTCACAAACAACATTTTATAAATTTTACCTCTCAAATATACATTTTCCAAAAGAAAACATGAAAGCCTCTCATATCATGCTCTAGGAGCTTGTTTTAAACCATAAAGTGCTTTATCAAGTTTAAAAACATGATTTAGAAAATGTGAATCTTCAAAACCTAGGGTTTGTTCTACAAAAACTTCCTCTTTTAAAAATCCATTCAGAAATGCAGTTTTAACATCCATTTGATGCAATGAAAATCCTTTAATGTTAGCAAAGGCAATAAGCATTCTAATAGCTTCAAATCTAACCACAGGAGCAAATGTTTCATCATAGTCAATTCATTCCTCGTGGCTATATCCTTACACCACACGCCTTGCTTTATTCCTTATGATCACTCCATTGTCATCAACCTTGTTCCTAAAGACCCATTTTAAACCAAGAATATTGTGATCTGTAGGTTTAGGAACTAGGTGCCACACTTTGTTTCTTTGAAATTCATTCAACTCCTCTTGCATGGCCAAAATTCAATCAGGGTCCTGCAAAGAAACCATATAATCTTTAGGTTCAACTTGAGATAAGAAACTGAAATAAGCACAAGTATTATGCAATGAAGATCTAGTTTTAACACCACTGGTTAGATCAACAATGATATTATCTAAGGGATGAGAAGATTTTTGTTTCCAGTGTCTGAGGGGTCGATTCCCCTGTGCATTTTCTCCATGGGGCAGATTTTGTTCATTCTGTGTTTGTTGGCTTGAACTGCCTCTAGCTTGTGTACAAGAATTATCTTCATTGGATTGCATCTCTTCACCATTTCTCTTTGTTCCTTGATGCTCGTGATCTCCATTTTCTTCGTTTATTTCAGCTTCAGCAAGTTCTGCTCCTTTTCCAGAGGAGTCAACTCCTTTGGTCAATTCCAGGACAAAATCTCCATCCTACACATTTGAAATTTTATTAGCCTCATCAAATAAAACATAAATGCTCTCTTCTACACACATAGTTCTTTTATTTAAAACCTTGTAAGCATTACTATTTGGTGAATAACCTAGTAAAATTGCCTCATCACTTCTAGCATCAAATTTTCCTAAGTTATCTTTCCCATTATTCAAAATAAAGCACTTGCATCCAAAAATTCTTAAGTGGGCAAAATTAGGCTTTTTGTTCTTTAGCAATTCATATGGAGTCTTGTGAAGTAACGGTCGAACGAAGGCTCTATTCAAAATATAACAAGTAGTATTTAAAGCCTCAGCCCAATAGCTTTTAGGCAAGTCACTATCAAGTAGCATTGTCCTAGTCATGTCCTCTGGGGACCGATTCTTCCTTTTCGCTACTCCATTTTGTTGAGGAGTTCTTAGGCTGAAAAATTGTGATCAATTCCATTTTTCCTACAAAAATTATCAAAATTATAATTTTCAAATTCAGATCAATGATCAATTCTAATAAAAATCAACTTTTGTCCAATTTGATTTTGTGCCCTCTTAATAAAACTTTCAAACTCATTAAATGTGTCAACTTTCCCCCTTAAAAAGATAATCCAGGTAAAACAAGAAAAGTCATCAACAATCACTAAAACATACCTTGCACCTCCTCTACTTTCAACTCTCATGAGTCCACATAAATCCATATGTATCATTTGAAGAGGGCTGTGAGGTAGAACTTACTGTTTTCTTTGAATGAAAAGATGATCTAACATGTTTACCTCATGCACAAGCATCACACAAACTTCATATTTCAAATTTCACCTTTGGTAACCCTCTTACCAACTCCTTCCTGTTCAACTTCTCCAAGAGTGAATAGCTTGCATGTCTAAGTCGTCTATGCCATAAGGTGGGGTCAGCCTCAAATACGCTCATGCAAGATAAAGAAGAAGAAGGTAACATATTAAGATCCACTTTGTAAACATTATTAATCCTCTTTCCTTCAAAAATAATTTCACATGAGTTCTTGTTTTTAACAAAGCATTTTTCAGAGTTGAATTCAACAACATTACCTATGTCACAAAGTTTGGATATGCTCATCACATTATGCTTTAAGTCTTCAACTAAGAGAATAGTATCAATGGAATGAGTTTCAGACTTACCAATCTTACCATACCCAACAATTGTATATTTCTTGTTGTCTTCAAATGTCACACTACCTCCTTTGGTTGTTGTAAGTTAGAGAAATAATGAGAAATCTCCAGTCATGTGACGAGAACAGCCACAATCTAAAAATCATGAATCATCGGGCAGACTGTTCTTCTTCTACAAACTAGGAGGAGTCGACTCCTCGACATCTGCAATGCATGAGAATATCGCTGGAGTTCTTTTGTTACGATCAGAACAGCTTCTTCCTGTGTTGCCCAAGTCTCCATGTATGCTGTTCCTTCTCACTTCAGCCTACAACAAAGAATTCAAGTAGTTTTTTATACCCAAATATATTTGGGTCCTCTCGGGTTAGCGGGAACAAAAATAGGAGTTTTTAATTTCACAAAATTGTTCACACGTGATCCAAATGAACTCTTATGTGAATGCACATACTGCATGCTTCTATTCATGGCATTTTCACCCTTCAGAATTATCTAAATGTATGTCCAAGTGCACCACATAATTCACAAATAATGGGTGAAGACAAGTCAAGGTATTTTGATTTTCTAGCTCTCTCATATCTCTCATACCCCAAACCTTGCCTATGCACATGTCTTCATTGCATCTCAACAACCTTCTCAACTAACCCTTCGCTTTGAACAAGCTTCTCTTTTTTACACTTTATCAACCAAGCTTATTTTTCTTTCTTTTTCAACTTATGCTCTAGGTAATGTTTCTTTTGTTCCACAGCCATAAGGGTTAACTTCAGGCTTTTCACATCAGTGGTTGATGTGCTAGCTTCATCCTGTGCACTCTTCACAAATTTGGCTAGAAAAATTTTGGCCTCTTGCTACAGGAGTCGACTCCTATAGTCTTCCATAATTTCTTTCAACTCAACATTCTGCTTTCTTAATACAAGCAATTCAGAAAGATCATCAATAAATTTCTTCCTTAATTTCATGATATGATCCCTTTCAACTCTCAAAAATTCAACCTCAACAAGCAAATCATCAATCAACTCATTGAGTTCTTCCACTTGTGAATCATGCAATTTTTATTTCTTAATCAAATCACTTTTCTCAATATTCAACACTTCAATTTCAGTTCTTAAATCATCAATTTGTTCATTCAAGTGATTATCATGCGAGTTTTGGTTTTCTACCAAGTTTTTCTTTTCTTCTTCCAAAACTTCAATGTCATTTTTTAATTCAATCACAAGCTCATTTAATGCATCTCTTTCTTCTAGAATGTCATTATATTTCTCAGCAAAATCTTTGCATAACTCAATAAGTGAATCATAAGGAACTTTATGAACCTTTTTCAAAATTTTAGCTAATACCTGCAGAAGGGAGGACTCCTCGGAATATATGTAGGCATCATCATCTCGGTCAACCATCAAACAGTATCCAATCTGAGCTTGCTCTTGCACGAATGCTTCTGGCTCATCACCATCTGAGTCAGAGTCTCCCCATGCTGCAGCAGCAGCTACCATCATTGTCTTTTGCATGTTCTTCGAACCAAATTTCTTCTTGAAACTCGGCTTTTCATCCTTCTCGTTCTCCTCTTTCCATGTCGGGCATTCCTTGATCATATGCCCGAGCTTCTTGAATTTGTAGTACAAATCATCTCTCTTACTAGCGTTGGTTGTTGGTCCCTAAAGGAGGCTTTATAAGTTCAGAGGGGGGGTGAATGAACTTATAAGTGTTAAAACTTTTCAACTTTAAAAGATTTGTGCAGCGGATGATTTATATAGCCCCTTTATATTTAAGTTTTCAAACCAGCTTAAGTGTTTCTGTTTTAATGTTATGAATGTGTGAGTATGATATGCAAAGCTGGAATGTAAATGACAAGCAATATACAGAGGTTCCAGGTGGTGTAATCCTCTACTCCTCTCTTCTCCCTGTAATGTAGGAGGAATTCACTATTGTTTCTGTGATACACCGATTACAATAGTGACGATCAACTTAATGACTGTAAACCAACTGTAGCTCCTTCGAATTTCTTCTTCAACTACTATCACACTGTCTGCTGCTTGACAACTTAAAGTTTCTTCAGTAGCTTCAGTCCTTCGTGAGCTTGACTGCTTCAACTGCTTTGGTCCTTCACAATCTTGTTGCTTCTCCAATACTGCAGCTCCTTCACTGATTCTCAATCCTTCGTGGATGTCTTCCACTTCACTGATCAACAAGAGTAAATGTCTTGAATGAATGATGAATGAATTACTAAGCAGTGATTCTTGAGCCCCTTCTGGATGTAATCTTTTAGGAATAGGATTTGGCTCAGAGTAACCGGGTGTAGCTTGAATACTTAGAGATGCATGAGGAGTTCTCAAACTTCATAGAATAATGCTTTTGTTCTTCTTCGTGTCTGGGTATATTTATATCCTATCTTGAAAATTATACCCGTTGAAGAGTCGTTAAAAATTGATCTTCTTCTTCCTTTAATACTTCTGGAAATCCCGAAAAAGGTGGATCTGGTCTTGGTCTTCTTTCCTTTTTCTTGTATGCTTTCAAAAAGCTTCATTGCAGAACTAGGGTTTCCAAAATACTGACATTCCTTTTTCAAAAAGTTGTCTTGCCTTTTTTCATGGCTCAGTATCCCGTGATCTTTATCTTCTTCAATGTCTCCAATGATTAATATTAAAATCAAATCATTTGAATTTAATATTTGTCCAATCTTCAATCTTTGCAATCCCCTTTTTTGACCCTTGGCATGCTGACGTGGCTTGATAAACCCTAGACTGGTCTCTCTCAGCTTACTTGGTCTTAAATGGTTCTAACAAACCTGGATCTGACAAGTGTCTATCTTGACTACTTACACCTCAATGCCTCTGTGCTCTGTAACCTCAACTGCAACAATGCTTCTCAGTCTCGACTGCCTTAAGACTTTTCAGTCACGACCGCCTCTGCATCCTTTTCAGCCTCGACTTCCTCTGCATCCTTTCCAGCCTCGACTGCCTCTGCATCCTTTCTAGCCTCGACTTCCCCTGCATCCTTTTTAGCCTCGACTGCCTCTGCATTCTTTTCAGCCTCGATTGTCTCTGTTCATTATCAGCCTCGACTGCCTCTGTGCATTATCAGCATCGAATTCCTCTGCATTCTTTTAAGCCTCGACTGCCTCTGCATTCTTTTCAGCCTCGACTGCCTCTATCCATTATCAGCCTCGACTGCCTCTGGCTAAGTTGTTCTAGTCTAGACTGCTTCTGCAAAGCTGATCCTTCCAAGACTGAAAATTCAACCCTAACCTGCTTAAGTTGCTATATGTAACTTTTAATCTAGCAATCAATTATATACAACAATCAGTCTTAGCATCATCAAAACCTAATTCAACCAATCCTATCAATTTCCCCCTTTTTGATGATGCCAAAACCATACACAAAGATAATTGAAAAGAGTAAGGAGTAAAAACTTCTTTACTCAAATGCTTAAAAAGAATGTTTTACAGACCAAGGTAAATCTTAAAAAATATTACAAACAACATCATACAGGCAAAAAGATTATCTTCTTTTTAAAGCTGGAAAAAAGATGTAATCATGAACATCCTACCAACCAACCCATGCCTTTGCTCCCATGCCTTTGCATACGTTTCATCTGTACGATCTCCAAATTCTCTATCTCTGAACAGCTTTTTAAATTCTTCAGTCGATTCAGTTATTGTCATATCATCTCCTTTGAAGCCTTTCTTCCTCTTTGCAGGTTTCAGAATCTTTTCTCCTTTCTTCTTTGACTCACAAAAATAGTACAGGGCATCCAGTCTGTTTACATGTTTTGCCCAATGTTTGCTATCATACAACATCTTGAATTTATCCAGCTCCTTTGGTGCCAGCATATCCATTGAACTTTTCAGAACAGTTCCTTGAATATTCTTTACAACTGGACCTTTGCCCCCATAGTTGTGTTGACCTTGATGGCTTATGGCTGGGCCTTTACTCTGGCTGAAATGGCCCTGAAAGCTCCTGTGCTCTTTTGATCCACCTGAACTTTCCCCCTTTTTAGCATCTTCAACGAACTTCAAAAGGTGTTGGTCCCGAAATGTAATGGCTCTATAAGTTCAGAGTGGGGGTGAATGAACTTATAGGTTTTTGAAATTTTTTAAACTTATAAAAGAGTTTGCAGCGGAAGTGTAATTTATATAGCCCTTTTTAATGTTGTATTTAAATCTGTTTAAATCTTGTTCTTGTTATTTTATGTGGATTATGCTGTGTATGTGTATATATATGCCAGATATGCTATGGCACATAATATATAGAGGTTCACGGTGGTGTAATCCGCTACTCCTCTCTTCTCCCGGTGATGAGGGAGGAATTCACTATGCAC
>JAOWBR010150617.1:0-13510 GCA_028571145.1 Dionaea muscipula
GCGGCGGAGTCCGGAGGCAGCGGACTCCTGTGAACATCTAGACGTCAGAGGGTTTCTCGGAGCAGAAGACAAGTTTAAGACACGGAAGCTGAACTCGAAGCACAGGTGGCACTCCGAACGCGTCCACGTCACCTCGACCGAAAAGTGGTGATAACAATTAACATTACTTTTATTATTATTTTTATTTATTTATTTAAATATATTATTATTATTTATTATACTCGGTTCTTTACTTTATTTATTTTTATTACTTTTTGTGACCCTAATTTATGGAGGAAAAATATATAAGAGTTCGCCTTTTCTCCCACATATATTTAACGACGAAAGAGGAGCAAAATTAACGAGAGACTTTACCAGCAGTCGCTAAAATTTATTTAACAACAACCTTTTATTATTTGTCGTTAATGCTTTATCTTTTACGTGAGATTCTTATATTGTCGTTAATAATTTGTCGTTAATATTCACATTTTTTATAGTGACCCGAATCGCCCCCAAATGGAAGAATTATTAACAACAATGGCAGCCCTCCTGAGAATGATACTCTTCTCATCATTGTATTACTTGAATGAACTAGTACACTTGCTAGACATCACTTCCGCACATCAATCTTTTTCATCACCTTATAATGTGAGTCAATTATTTAACAACAATGGGAGAATTATGTATGGCACTTTATGTTGTATATACCTATGTTACTCTAACTCAAGCATGCATATTGAACACAGACATATCAATGAGTCGACTCTGTTGTTCTTGAGAATATCGTTAGATTTTGAAATTGATTTAACATTTGAACCGGAATGCAGATTCAAAGTATCAAAGGTAAACAGGATGCAATTTATTCTTTCTCCACTAATATGGATCTCTTTGCCTCACTCCTTACTCATTTTTCTTGCAATTACCCAAATTTGGTTTCTTTTGTCATATTTCAGAGAGCACATTAACTGTATAGTTTCATGTACTGCTCATTGAAGTAAAAAGTAAAAGCCTAAACAATATTACTAAACAATATTCAAATGTAAAACCATCAATTAAGGCTGAAGTTGATTTCTTCTTTTCTGTTCATAGAGGGAGGTATATGAAATCTTGTTATTAAGAGAATAATGGGACTACATAGTCTCTCCAAGTAATTAAAATCCTAAACAAATGGCCGTCAGAGCAAAAACCTAAGGTCAGAAGTCAGGTGATATTTATTGTAGTAGATGCACCAATATCATGCAACCTGATATTTATCAATCAACAAACTTGAAGTAAATGACGATATGTATCACTCTAACAATTTGTGAAGGTCATGATCTCATTATGTGAATTCAGTTTACCAAAGATCACATGCCTATGTTCTAAGTATTTGAGAAAAAAACAGAGAAACATCTAAGGTCAAATCATTGGGAAAAGGGGCATTGTCTTTGAATTGCTGAAGAATGACTAGATGAATTAAGGCTAATTCAAAATACTACAGTTTAGAATGCTATTGCTTGAGTCCTACAAGCTTCTTGCCTATAATATGAGCCACTCGCAGTTCATGCACTTAATTTCAAGTATCAAGGATACTAAAGTTACCTTCAGGATATGCCGAAACTGTGGGGAGATATCCTCAAAACTTTCAGAAACTTTAAAATAGAGCACAAGACTCATCCCTTCTCCATCACTCTCTCCATGGAACATGGCAGCAGGATACGTAGGCAACTGACACAATATGCACAAGGATAGAAAAATTGTGGTCTGATGCTAATATCACAAAAAGATGCTACTCGGATCAGGGAAGAAGCTGAGATACAACAGGAAGCTCAAAGACCTGAATATTAACGATCAGGAGAGGGGGGGCTGGTCCATCTGCTTTCAGTGAAGGAAGCTCCAGATGTTGAGCAATGTGATCGATCTTTCTTTTGCAGACAAATAAATCAACACCTATTGGTATATATGGACTTAGATCTGGAGCTGGTGATTTGCGCTTGTCCCTGTACAGCAGGAAATTATGCAGTCTATTTAAAGCAAAGGATCATATCCTTGTCACTACGAGGTTATATCATGGTAAACAAATAACATACTTGAAATAGTTATCTCCACGAAGCTTAAATTTTGAGGGTGAAATATCCGCCCAACACCCTAGCATATGATTTTCTCCCACAGAACAAGGTATGAGAAACCCCGCTCTAGGGCGATACAAGGATTTCTTAGAGGTATCTGAATGAGAAACAGCACAGAACCCATTAATGTCCCCTCTCCAATGGATCTGATTCAGTAATAATGACTTTGACTACTAACAATTTCCAAGCTGAAGATGAAATGAAAGATTAAAATGGTTAAAAGATTCAAGATTGCAGAGATTAAATAAGCAATAGGACATTCATATCTAGGTGAGATGAAAAAAGGGAACTTATAATTATCAAAAAAAGGTAGGGAACTTATTGATAAATGTTTCACTTAAAACATAAGACGGATATTATATTGGTAAAAGGGGTTATAAATTGGAATCAGAAGCCAATAAATACTGGGAGCAGGGAAAGAATAAAAGTTGATTTAATATGCCAGCTCATAAATAGTATAGCTATTTGACATCTCTTCAATAATGATTGTCAAGGAACCGATTCTATCAAAAACTCAAACCTATGGTATGAGGCCCACGAAATGGTTTTATACTTTCACAAGCACACCTCACATGAAAGCTCATCGGGCTTGAAACATGGATAATGCACGAACCCACACAAACAACAACAATAACAACAAATGACAACAATTGGAGGTAACAAGATTCAAACTCATAACCATCTGGTCATATTAGCTCTGATACTATATCAAAGAACCAACCATACCAAAAGCTTAAGCTTATGTGTGAGGCCCACAAAATGGTTTTATACTTCAACAATGGTAGGCAAAGACTGAATCAGTGGATATTTACAAAACAATGATTACATACAGTTGATTTACTGCTTTCTTCCTTGGTCTCCTTAGCTACATCCTTAAGTCGAAATACAGAAATACCCAAGTGCTTGCAGTAACTAAAAACTTCGACACCAGCATCTTGATATCCAAAGGGAACAGAGGAATGTAAGGAGGCAACTAAGGAGGCAAGGTAGAAGTATTCATTTGATGGAAATGAACACAGTGGTAATAACAACAAAAAGGTTGGAAATAATTTCAACAGTAATTTATGCATCTGTATAGTAAATAAGCGAAGATACTGTATTAATCAAGATACTCACCCGTCTCCTTTGCATCAGAGGATCTCCTTTTAAAAGAAAGCCTGAAAATCGATGGTTTCTTTATCTGTGATAAAGGACCTGACTTGGGTGTCAAGTTCTTGTCATTAAAACTGAGTGAAGGAAACAGGCTAGAGAAACCAGATTTTAACATATTTCCTTGTGTCTTCTCATCAGAATCATGTCTCGACTCCCTTAAACAATTAAAGCTGCCAAGAGAACGGTCCAAAATTTTCTTTGTTTTTGTATGAAACTCCTCAGCTTTTCCTGGACAATTTGAAAGACGAAAATCTCAATTTACACACTACCACTTTCTTTCATGAATAGCACATACGTATAAATTTTCAGACTCACCTCCATCCACTTGTAGATAACTCCCATGGTATTCATCATATTTATTACCATTTCCCACGAAGCATGATTTAGTTTGACATGGGAGAACTTGGCTACTTGCAACATCATCAATTGGGGTGCCAACAGTCGGAAAACTATCTGCACAACAAGATCTAAGACAATCATAAGAGTCATGCAAGGGGCAGCCTGCACCCAACCCAAGCTATGACCCCAGAATCCCCAATTGATCGTTCCCCATGGATCCCCAAGGGGACCCCACCCTCATGCCTACAAACTTTGGTCATACAAACACTAGTCGTTCAAAATTTTAACAAAACTAGTGAATCCACTGGTTAGAAAAATCAGAGTTTACTCTTATGTAATTATTCAAGCCATGTTGGGTTGTCCATAATGCACTAAGTAATAGCTTCAAATGTGCACGATCTCCTCAATATGAAGATGCGGCCGATAAGACAACCATATTCACTTCAAATCAAACAAATTGGAGCAACAGCAGTCCTGCTTACAGTGTGGACTTCAATTGTATTAGGTCATCATCAATCAACTGCATTTCCTACGTAGCCTCTAGTAAGCAGCATTAGAAATGGAACCACAGGAGAGGGGGAGGCAGGTATAGAGAGATCAGCTACAAAAATAAGACATTACCTCCATGCACACTACTGAAATCGTCATCAGTCTCCGAATCCAACATACTGACTGAATCAAACCATGCTTCGTCAGCGCAGATAGCTGGACACAAAGAGATGTTGAAAAAGTCAAGTCTCCAACAGTTACCACGCAGTCTCCTGGACAAGATGAAAATTTACACTCATGCCAAATCTACACTTCTGTAGATGGTAAAAAATGATGTATACCAAGAGGACATGAAACTGCATCCTGCTGAAATCTTCATAATTAGGGGTTGGCAATTTTTGACACGACACGGTAACAACATAGGAAACAAGATAAGAAGTTAGCGGGTTTGGGTTGAGCCAAAACAATATCGGAACAAGACCCAAACACGATTAACCCGTTATGACACAGTTAGACCCATTTATCAATAAAATTAAGTATACTTTTTAACAGCTTGATGGATCAACACAGTTACAACCCATTTATTGATAAAATATACAAATTTGAAAGATTTTCTCACATGCATAAGCTTGATGGATCAACACAGTTACGACCCTACACAATTTTTAATGGTTTTGGTGTTGGGTTTGGGTTGTGATACTTCTACACCAACCCAAATTTTCACAACCCAAATTTTCACGGCATGAATGTAGCACGACATCACACAATTGCCACCCTATCACACATCAATAAAAGCCTACTACTGACAACAGTGACATGAAGCAGACAGATGAAGGGCGAAAAAGTATACTTGGACCCAGAATTATGTTATTGGCTTGGCATATTCAAACCAACTCTTGAGGCTTAGGACATGTTTCTCATTTCTCGAAAGGCACATAGCAGAACTGTCTTCACTCCAGTACAACGATTAGGTTTCACCTTCATGTACAGAATCTCAAATCAATCTAAAAGCCAAAAATGGGGCATTGAATGCAGGGTTAAGGCTATAATAATTCAAATCTTCTTCAAATTTTGAAGTCAGGAGACTTACAAACTGGCCTACACTTGGAAGCAAAATCCAGAAAAATGTAATAAAGGGATCTCCAAGAATTAGGATAAAGTAAAGAACGCAAGAACACACATCAAGAAATCCGATGAAAATCGAAAATGAAAGGCAAACAAATAGCACAGATGGGGGGGAAGTGAGCCATCAACATTCCAGAGCATATATGAATAAAAAGAAAGAAAGACGCAACTGTAAGCTGAGAACAGCCTCAACCCAACCTCATACTAGGCTTAAATGGAAAGGACTGTAACCCACAATGTCGAATAAAAACAAACTGAGATTAACTTTCCAACCACCAATTTGAAGCTAAAATCTTTTTCCATATGACATCATGAAGGCTTCCCATAGGGAAACTGCAATAAGCAAATGAAGAAAGTTCAAAAAGGGGTGCAATGAGGAGGTCGAATACACCAGATTATCCAAGCGAAATAATTTGCATGCAAGCACATTAGTTATTTATCGAGAGCATAAGAAGCATCAAGATGGTTAGGAACATTATAATGGGAAATGATACTTTCACTCCAACAATTTCCTCTTTCACTCCATCTCGTGAGTGGAGTGTGGCCCCACACGCCGCTCGCAATGTAGAGTAAATGGTAAAATGCGGGAGTAGAATATCAGTGTTCATGATAATCCATTCAAGCATGATTACTGCATAGTGAAGATTCATAAATTAGTAAAACAGAAACATACGAGGACCAAAGATGAAGAGAACTAACCATTAGCATTAATTGGACTATGATGCCACTGCAACTGGGTAACCTGGAAAGCTGAGTTAGACATCTCAGATCTCCTGCAGGTAGTTGTTTCACCCTTTTCAAAATCCACATGAACAAATTGACTTACAGCAATATCAGTCAGATGGCCTCCCATATTACTCTTCCCCCTTTTGGCTCCAGCAGTCATCGAGCTTGTAACCTTTCTGTGGTACTTGGTGGAGCGGTGAATAAATTTCTTCCGCGACCTAATATGTCTGGGTCTAGATGGTTTCGAGTAGCAGCCACCCATTTTGATAGTTGAAGTTCACAACTCCTACACCAAGGAATATTCCCCTCACTCAATGAAATTTATACTTTCAAAGGAATAAAAAAAGTGCATAGATTGAGATAATCAGCCCTGCATCTATAGTAGCTGCTTGGAAGGAAAAAACTGTTTTATGTGTATAAAGTCTTATTGAAGATGAACAAGCTCAAGCCTTGACATCACCAGTTAGTTCTTCTTTGTCCTATGAAATGCACCTCTATCCACATGATTAGGACAATTATTCACTTATTGGAGGTCTCCGTCCTTTTCATCCTAAGTGTTCACCATCAGATGATTGCAGTTTACCTCTTTCGACTATTGGCATAACGTTGTAATAACTTCAGATACATACGTCTTCTTTATTCTCAAAGTCGGCTTCTACATAGATGATTTATAGCGTCTTTTTTGTTCTTGCTTCTGGCACATCATCTCTTCTCATTTGGGTTTTAAGAGAAACATTTTGGCTATATATAAGCATCTTTGTCAATGTTGGGAGTGAGCCTTGTTGTGCACATTGGTGGGAGATCACCTGGCTTCATGAGACCTTTTTACGTTAATCCATAGGCGTTGAACATACTAAACATCATTGTAAAGTTTTTCGATTTGGCTCCATAACCATGTTGTAGGTTTTGGAATGTGGCATGTGGGTTGAGTTTCATTCTTTTTCTTTTCCTTTTTATTCCTACTATATTAGTTTACCACTTGAAAGCATCTTGGCTGTGAGCCTCCACAAAAATCTGCTGAGGAAAGGATATGAATCTCTAATGGGGATTAAACATGAAGAACATACTTTCCCTAGCCATGAACTAGAGGCTAACCAACAGATGCAATTGTTAGCTTCAGGGTAGATATAAGAGGGTTTGAATACCCAATCTTTGAGTATGTTGAATTTCTTGAACAAGTTCACTTCATCCAAGCCCAAAGATACTAATCTTTGCCTCAGAACATGACCATCTCAATAGCCTCATTTCCGGGTCCAAGGTCACTTTGCTCTTCCCTCTGCCCAAGGCATTTTGTAGAATATCAGTCAAGGATTTTCCTTGTGTGAATGTCAGTTCATCACCACTCCCATCATAGAACTTTCTTATAGCGCAAGGATTTCCTAAATTAAGCCATTCCAATTTCCAACAACCTGGAGGTCCATACACTTTTCAGCTCTTATAGATTAATATAATTGCTTCATATGGTTTGACAAAATGGTCGATCCAAAAATTAAGAGGGTAAAAGTAAATAAAACCTAATGCTTCTGTTCGGTAAACTACTGAAATAAACATAAGAAAGAAGCAACCATATGTCATGTGAACGGGTCCTGTATTGCCGCTTCCCAAAAATGCCACTCACCACCAGCCACCAACCAGTGCAGCTGCCGCCGGAAGTCAATATCACTCATCATCACTGACCACCGGCAACCATTGCCAGCCATCACCCCACCACCTTCATCACCACAGTGTCACCACATTGCTCAGTTTCTTGTAATCTTTACTTTCAATGTTTTTTCCTTTTTCAACCAAACAATAGAAAAAAAAAATCCCGCCATGGATCAAAGCTTCCTTCCATGGAAAATCTTCAAGGGAATGATTTCCTTCGAAGTTCCAACCAAATAAATACAGAATTTAACATTGGATTTTAGCCACAATTCACGCCCTGACACACATTATGGTATTTGGCTAAGGAGACTAATCATAAAAACTTTCCTCAAGTGAATATTTCCATACACAACTGATGCCCGAGACGAAAAATCATTACAGATTCTAACTCCCATGGGACCACATTGTCAACCACAAACATAAAAAAGTCTAAGGCAAGCTCACCAATAAAATTTAAGGAAAAAAAAACAAAGAAATTAACGTACCATTGGCGTACAATCAGGAGAAGGAAGAAGGAGCAACACCTGAGAAGTAACTAAGGAAGAATGATCCCCGGAGAAATCAAGCGGCCACCAAATAATTTGGTTGCAGGGCGGGGGAGATCAGACCTAGAGGAAGACGGCAAATATCATAATCAAGAAATGATTTTCATCAGCCAGCCTCCCTCTTCGTCAAAATCTACAAAGAGAGAGGAAATGAGGAAGGCACGATCTAGCCGGGACCTGCGTATCTCAACGACGGGATCCAGAGCATTTTCCCCTGTTTGTGTTTTTTGAGAGTGCGAGGTAGGGGGATGGATGGAAATGATCGGTAGATCGATTTCTGCTGTTTTGTCTTCCATCGTGCTCGTTGCATCTCCGTTTTGTTCTCTATTTTCTTTTCTCTTCTGCGTTTATTTTTGAGCTGTGCGCACGCCCTTTTTTTTTCCTTCGTCCATGTACACTAAACACAGTATGATTATTTAACTATACGCAATATAATTTAAAAAAAAAAAAATTATTTTTGTCTTTATTATTTAAAATATTTTGAAAATACCCTCAATTCTTTCATAGCTATTTAAACATAATATATTATTAAAAAATTTTATCTTTCTTATATTTCTATCTCTCAAATTCAAACGGTGGTACGTTTTTCTTCACGAAAATAATGGCGGACGATTTTCCTTATGAAGGAGATAATTTTAGTGGCGGAGGGGATGATTTTCGTGACAGAGACGTATATTTTCAGGTAAAATTTCAGTTTTTCAGTTGAAGAAGTCATGTATCGTCAATCTCCACGTGACAGTGTTTCAGCTGTTCCGTCGGTTGAAAGGTCGTGTATCCCACAAAGCTATTCAGTTGATAGATGAAGAGTTGGAGAGGTGAGCTGAGGCCGTTGGCACATATCCCGACCGGTGTGGGTGCGTGACGAGGCAAGCTTCAATCTGCCCTGTGCGTACGAGATGTGTCTAATGTCAGCAGATCACAGACCGATAGATCCAACTAATATTCATGTTTTATGGGGATGATCTGATAGATGAAGCGTTTGCACAGATCAAACAACAATCTGAGGGATAGAAGATGATGTATGCCCATTTGATCCATGATATGCTTCATCCCGAGTCTACCCAGCTTGAGGAGCCACATGTCCAACGTCACAAGGGTTGGCCGAAACAGAGCTCGACCAAGAGAGATCTTTCTTGATGAGAGCATACCGATAAGATATACTCCGACAGTGATATGGTTACCGGGTCACGGTCAACTTCGGGACGAGGCAGTGGACGACATAGTGGATGAGGCTGTTCATCTTCCTCGGATCATACATCGCTTGAGAGCATCGGCAGCACGTTTTCATACGACGCGAAAATACCATAGTGGATATTGTCATACATTACGAGTGTTATCACCACTTTTTGGTCCGGGTGACGTGGACGCGTTCCGAGTGCCACCTGCGCCTCGAGTCTGACTTCCGTGTCTTAAGCTCGTCTACTACTCCGTGAAATCCTCCGGCCTCCGGATATCCGTTGCTTCAGGATCTCTGCTGCCTTAGGAGTCCGCTGCCTCACGAGTTCGCTGCCTCACGAGTTCGTTGCCTCAAAATTGCCTACACACGTAGCAACCTTCACGTTAGAGGGATTCGAGGTTTTCACCTCGGGAATACCCCTCCGACGTTCAAGTCAAACTCTGATTCAAATGCTGGAAGCTGAAGAGCTTAATAGAATAGTTTTCCAGAGAAGACAGGCGTACCTGAATGAGAGAGCTAAGAGCTCTATTTATAGAGATTGAGGGGGATAGTCGTGAAATTACCGTGTTGTCCTCGGATTTTGTTCAGGAATATTCCGGAACGCCCCTAGATTTTACGCGGGCTTGAGCCCATTCGCTACTTAGGCTAGGCCCGTATGAGATCGAAGCTAGACAATGAGATGCGAGCACGTGTGTTGGCCGCGTGGTGAGCTTGACAATTGATAATATTTATGATTAAATAATATCACATTATTTAATCCCTTGATGGATGAATAGTTCTTTAATGGACTTTATTGGCCACTCTTGAAGCTTGTGCATGTTGTATGTAGCATAGGCTGTCGTATTAATGCTCTATTGCCCGCTCATGTTCTTGAGTTGCTGGCCGCTGTGCGACTCCAGGCAGGACGAAGAAGAGCTGTCCGTCGTAGCTTCATGCAAGGAATAAATGAGCCACTGGCCGTACCGGCAACCGCGTGATGCTGCTCGCAAGGAAGGTGGCCGATGTTCGCTGCTCGCCGAGGAGCTCCGTGCCCGTTGCTTGCCGAGGAGCTCAGGCTGCTCGCTGCTCGCCGAGGAGCTCAGGCTGCTCGCTGCTCGCCGAGGAGCTCCAACTGCACGCCGAGGAAGGTGGTCGCGAGATGGAGATGCTGCTCGCCCAAGCTCGGCTGCTCGCCGACGCTCTACCGCTCGCCAGTGCTCGGCTATGCAGCTGCTCGCCGATGGAAGGTTGGCTTGTTGCCCGCATGCTGTGAATGCTCATTGGTTGCTCGCTGCATTGTCTCCACTGCTCGCATGAATTACCTTTAAGGAGAAAGGGAGCTGCATGGAAGAGGTGGCCTTGGGCTTGGCTGCACATGCATGGTTGATTGGAGGGCCACTTGCACTGCCCACACTCCCCCTTATGCTGCCTGCATAAGGAAGGAGAGCAGCTGGCCGCGTGTGGCCGATTGGCTGTAGGCCTGGCATGCGTTAAGCATGCTTTGCATGCTTAATGCTGGCCGCTGCATTGTGCTGGCCGCACAGTTGTGTTGTGCTGGCCGCACATATGCAAGGCTTAGCCGCATCATCTCAATGCTTGGCCGGCTGTATGGCCAGCCACGCATAGGTATCCACGCGTCTTTGGGTCCCCGTGTCCGTCCACGTGTTCCCTGTGGGTCATTGGTTGGGTCCACGTGCTGGGTATATTTTTGGGTATAACATTGAGGTTCGTGAATGTCGTGGTGGACGACAACTATGGCTTCAGAGTGATCGCTCTGTCTGAATACTAGGATGAGTCGCAGTGGCTGCGTGTGCGAAATGATTTGATGGAGGAGATGCGCTGCCATCAACATTTGTACATTCGCGCATTACAAGGTGAGTCATACTACGATGTTGCGTGAAACATATTATGTTGTGATAGTTCTCCTGCTCCATACCAGTATTGGTTAGAATTGACCGAGTTGGGATGCGTGGTCGCTACACTATACCAGAAGATTGTGACCTACTTCATCAGCGGTTCATCACTGACATACTTGCTACGGGGAAAGGGGATCAGCCGCCATCTGCACGGATCGACATGAGGTTACTGCGCAGTATCTCACACCTTATTTCTCTTCGTATGGCTGATGTAATATCGTTGCCACAACTAATATTTACCTAGTAGAGGGTATGTGATCTAGATATACGACATTGGAGAAATATATTTAACTGGTATTAATTATGTATAAAATTTCATCGATGCCGTGCTGAAATAAAATTTCATTCATTATAAATTATAAATATTTTACAAAAACAGTTGAACAAAACAAAAAAGCAACAAATAGAGAGAAACTATCGTCATCCACACCTTAGTCATCGAGTATGGTCACCATGCCATGTACGAACGGCAACATCGGTCGGATCCCTAGAGGTACTAGCACGTCCTGCCTCGTCGCGTGGAGCCATCAAGTCCTCCAGGTGGACGGTGACCTCATCAATGCACTACCATAATGTCTCCTGATCATAATGTGGCCGATTTTGTGGATGAACTGGATACAGATGGTTCGCCATGTACTGCAGGCGCTGTAATTCGAGACATGAGGAACATGCAACATAAAAACCATAAATACGTGAAAATACCATGATTTTGAATAGAACTTACCGCATCGCTAGGCAACGGTCATGGACCTGCATCCTCCTCGCCTTGAACTGCATGGGGAGAAACCCGAAGATGCATCCGAGGCTCATACCACCACCTATAGTCGGGCAAGACCTCACTCCCAAATAAGGCCGGCCATGATCCCTTGTCGCTCGGCCATATAAGATGGTCTTCCGATGAAGACCAAAGTCGCATCATCGGATCGTGCATACACTTGTACTTCATCAGGTTGTGCTCTCTGCAAACGGCCTTTGGTATGAATGGCTTGGGCGGTATGATCTGAACGAGCCCAAACTGTTGCAATACAAGATCTGGCATATACGACTCGGTAATGTACCGACAGTGGATGATGCTGGTGAATAACATGATGGGCATATGGAGATAAGGGGCTTTCCCGAACGGCGTCCAGTGAACCTATTCAAAAATATGTTTACAAAAAAACGTATGTACAAATCAATAAATATTTGTGCATGGATATAAAGCACATGTACAAAGAAAATGTGAAAGCTAACCGCGATGCCATCTATATGGTCGAGTCTGCGCCTGTAGGCCCACAGTGCCTGAGTAGATGTCCTTGACGTGGATGATGTATGCCACCGACATGCATGAGGCATGTCGTCCGTCCAACCTGTCATCTCGTTGGGCCGAAACTCGGGAAAGTACTCAAATATTCATGCTTGATAAAATAAATTCCATTAATTATAAAATAAATATTTAGACAATAACTATACGACTCTATGATCAATTTAAAATTGATACCTGCAACAGAGTCATGAAGCCCGATATCTGTGTAGTATAGACTCTTGAAGTTGTTCCGAGGGTACGATAGAGATATTCTAGGGCACTTGCACCCAGGCATACTCGTCGACGGACTATAGATCATCTAGGAATGACAAGAAATGATCGTGCAGCTTATTTTGAGTCTTGCCCACGAACAGTGTCGCCCCCTACATCCACAGTAGGTAACCTCTCGTCAAATGTTCTAACGATACACCGGCAGCTGATAGGCGATTCCTCACAGTGCTGAACTTGACGCAACCAGATTTCCACTCATGCTCAATCTGCTTAGGAGGCACGCCTAGAAGGAGCGACATCTGTATCTTGATCATATCAGTCCCTGCATTCGATGTGATCGCCCGACTATTGACAGTGATCTGCAGGATGTACCATACATCGTGAAGGGTGATGGTCATTTCTCCGAATGACATATGAAAACTATTCGTTTTCGGCTGCCATCTCTCTCTAAAAGCAGATATCAGCGACATGTTAATGTGCTGATGCATGGAAGTACTCAAGTGAGACAACTGGGTTGGTCCCTAGGAGGGGCTCTATAAGTTCAGAGGGGGGGGGTGAATGAACTTATAGGTTTTTCAAAACTTTTTAAACAACTCAAAGTTGTGCAGCGGAATATTTATATAGCCCCTTTAAGAATTAGTTTTCAAATCGTTTGTTACTGTTATGATGTTGTTATGAGTGTGTATATGCTATGTAATGCAAAAAGTGAATGACACAAAATCTTATAGAGGTTCACGATGGTGTAATCCGCTACTCCTCTCTTCTCCTTGTGGTATAGGAGGAATTTACTATTGTATTTTGATACACCAAATACA
>JAOWBR010150627.1:0-13510 GCA_028571145.1 Dionaea muscipula
CAAAAATAATTTTTTTTTTATAAATTCATTTTTTTTTTATACCGGTCGGCCAATTTGGCCGGCCTCACCCCGGACCCGCCGGCGTATTGTATCGGCGGTCCCCTGAACACGCCGGCCTAATAGGCCGACCCATCCCCCAACACACCGGCCTCTTAGGCCGACCTGTCCCCAAACACGCCGTCCGAGGCCAGCCCCTCGATTTTTGCGATTTTTTTTTTCTGATTTGTGTGTTTTTTTACCTTTTTTACCTACAATTTATTCACTAACATACATATTAAGGATTGAACTTAGTAGTACATACCTTTGGTAAATCGAATGCACTCCGATCTAAGGAAACAACGTCGAATAATCTCTCTAGAAGAAAATAAGAGAAGTGGAATTCAGAATATGAATAAATCAAATATTTTTCGTATATATATTAGACAATGATAATCTTATAATTATTTCAAAAGGTCAGAGACAAAATTAAAAATCTGATGTGCTCCGTTTAGGACATCGCGTGCCCGAATGACATCCCAAAAAGAACGGTGTGCGCAAAACAATGAGGAAGAATAAAGAGGGAAGGCGAAAAAAGGAGAAAAATAGAGGAGAAAGGGTAGCAGCTCGAAGAAGCAAACGCAAATTTGCAGTGAGAGCGCACAAAAGAAGCAGCAGCGAGATTCGAGTCTCGAGAAGGCGAAGATCGCTCTGACAGAGAAGCGGAGAAAATGGCGCAAGCGACGCGGCAGAGGCGGCCGGTGCCTTCGGGTGAACAATCATCATCATCGCCGTACTCGAAGCTCGATAAGCCGGCGAGATCGGGCGGCGGAGGTGAGGCGGAGAAGGGATTACGGTGGGCGTTGCCTTTGTTTGCTCTAGGTATGCTGAGGTACATGAGTGCTACTTCAAACATCATACACGACTGCGATGAAGTTTTCAATTACTGGGAGCCTCTTCATTACCTTCTCTACAAGTCTGGATTTCAAACCTGGGAGTATAGGTAGCAGCTCATAGTCCTGCTCCATCTTTGATTCTTGGTTTACCCTTTTGATTTGATGAGGTTGAAACTCTGATTTCATTTGGAAATTTTGTTGGGTTTTCATTTACTGTGGAATTTCTGCAATGGGATAATGTTGTTGTGGGAAATGCTTTACAATATATGTGTTGGCTTAACTAAATGCTTTGTAGTTGAAACTACTTCATAGTAGAAATTTGTTTCTGATACTGGTTTTGTAAACTCGTTGATGGGTAGTAGTAATCTTCAAAATGAACCCTTTATTCCCTTTCTGATTGCGCCAGGATGGATGTACTATTCACGGAATAAATTGGCTGCAATCATTATGTTGCAAGATGTGGGGAATGTATAATTGTATATCGGGTAGTTTTTACTACCCATTATGGAAGGGAAGCTTCTTGGACTGCTAGATCTTCTTTCCCTTGCTCCCATGTCATGTAATAATAGCTATTTTCCCACCAGCTTCTCCTCCCTTGTGGCTTATGTTCCTTTTCATCAATTACGGTATTAGGGAATCTCGAGTACTGTGTCATACCAGATTGTTGCTGTGCCTAGCTGATCGTCAAAATTGTATGATCTTTGCTTTATACTTACTGTTGTTATCCTGTGCTATTGCAGTGCTGAATTTGCTCTTAGATCATACCTTTATATTCTTTTTCATGCATTGGTGGGTCTGCCTGCATCTTGGTGGTTTGGCACAGAGAAAGTAAGTTGGCTAACATTTCGTGATCTCATTACTACTTTCATGTAACTTGGCTCACAAGTTATCTCATATTGGCTACTTTGTCCAAATTGAAATCAATTGATGTGCCATTCCAGGTGCAAGTGTTTTATGCGGTAAGGTTCTTTCTTGGTGCACTCTCTGTGATTGCAGATGCCTTTCTGGTGGTAGCCCTTTCCAGGAAATATGGGAAGCGGCTTGCGACTTATGCCCTATCATTACTATGCCTGACCAGTGGCTGTTTCTTCGCTAGTACAAGTACATAACTTTCTTGATCCATCTGCACATTGTAGTTGTAAATTTATAATTTTTACAAGCTATAGTTTTTAAATTTGAAATTCTGATAAGCTACTCCGATTTCCTCCTTTCTTTCTGAAATGAGAATTGTACTTCCAATCCTATCATTGCAGAAGTGCCAATTAATAAAGTTCATCATGACACAAAGTTTAGTGTTGCAGGGGGAAATAGCATCTTAGAGCATCTCCAACAATCTCATTTTTCCTTTGTTAAGCCTTGATTGTTTGGCTTTTGTTACAATAACAAATGAATGTTGATTTTTTATGCTCCAACAAGGCTTTGTTAAGCCTTTGCTAAGCTTTTCTAAACTTAACAATTGCTACCAAGTTTGCTACAGGTAGCAAATCCTCTAGCAATTGTTTGTGTCAGACGTCTCTCTCCTTCCCTCTCCTCTTTCACCATTGATGATTTTGTGTGCTTGGTTCCATCTTCGGCGAGCCCTTGGTGGCCGGTGCGGTGATGATGAAATTGATTTTGGTCAATGATGGTCCTTCCGTCGATTTTGTATTCGTTTTTAGATGCATTTTGCTGATGAAGAAATCCTAGATTTGGATCGCTGCATCCTGGGTCCCCTTTTGTCGCTGCCTTTGATGGGTGTTTGGCTGGCTACGATGATGAACTTTTTAGATCTGGAGTCCCCGTCGCCTCTGATGGGTGCTTGGCCTGCGATCTGGGCTCTATTCCTCGTCGATGTGGATTTGCGTGCTTAGGTAGCTGTCACCGCCAGCTCCGAGGTCACGCGTCCGTCGTTGGCTTTGGGTTCGCATGCATGACTGGCCGCCACCGCTGCTTGAGGCCACCGCTTCCCCCCTCCCTCTTTGACTGGTTCGATTTTTCGTTCTTGAGTTCCTGTTTTTTTTTGTTTTTTTTTTGTTTTTTTTTTTAATTTCATGGCCAGTGACGATGAAATTGATTCGTTGTTGGCCAATGATGATCCTTCCGTCGATTTTGTGCTCGATTTCTGGTTTTGATTCTGTTTTTGATTTTGCCTCCAGTTTCTCCAATTTTTTTATGACAATTGATTCCAGTTTTGATTATGTGCTCTTCCTTAAAATTTGTGTTCTTTCTTAAATTTTGTGTTCTTGTGTACTTGGTGGTGGTAATGATGGTGGTCGTCCAGTGGTGGAATGGTGGGAAATAAAAAAAAAATATATATAATTTTTTAAAGAACATTAACAAACACTGTCGGGGTATCCAAAAACTTAACAAATACACACAACTTAACAAACACTTAATAAACACTTAACAAACCTTTAACAAATAAAAATGGAAAAAGCTACACTGTTGCAGATGCTCTTATCTTTCATCGCATATTAATTTACAAGTTTCAGGTGTAAATTTCCAGGTTTCTTGCCAAGCTCGTTCTCCATGTACGCAATGTCTCTCTCATCGGCTTTCTATCTTCTAGAGAAGCCTCATATGGCAGTTGCAGCTGCTGCTACTGGAGTTATTCTTGGCTGGCCCTTTTCGATCATGGCTTTTTTGCCCGTCACATTGTTCTCTCTTAAAAGGAAGTTCAAACAATCATTTTTATCTGGGGCCATCACTTGCGTTCTTCTTCTTGTGAGTATGGAGAATTTATTTCTTGCGGTGTCATTGAATGAAATGTATACTTGCTTTTGAAATGTGTAATGTGGAGATATTTTTCTTAGTCATGTGATTCTATTTCACAATTATTCCAGGCACTCTCGGTTCTTACTGACTACTACTACTACAAGAGATGGACATCATCATTTTTGAATCTGTTGGTTTACAATGTTTTAGGAGGTGGTCAGAGCCACTTGTATGGGACTGAGGGGCCATTGTATTACCTGCAAAACGGTTTTAACAATTTCAACATCTGTTTCATTCTTGCTTTGGTGTTCCCTTCTTTTCTGCTTCTGCGGGTTGCAAGAAAGAAGTACTTTCCGGACCTTTTGGTGGTTGTGTTGCCTATCTATATCTGGCTGGGGTTTATGTCATTGCAGTCGCACAAAGAGGAAAGGTTTGGAAATTATTCCTTCATTCTTATGGTAATTCTCGCAACATATTTATGTTTCTAATAATTTGATTTGGTGGTAGTTTGTCTCGATATTGGCTTGGTTGATCTTTTGTGGTGCTAAGAACTTGATTTGTACATAAGCTTTGAGTGATTTTTCAGTTGTAACGAAACCTTTGTTCAGAAAAGCATCAGAGACCCCACTTATTTTGGAACAAAACATCTCATTTTCAAGCTGCATGCTACTGACTTCAGTTGGTTGCGCTAGGGTTGGCTCTAGGAAAATGTTGAATCTCTGGGTAACTCTGAGGATGATAATGCTGTGCCGTATTTTGGGTAAAAGAAGCCAATTTCCTTTTCAGCCAATTCGGCACGAGTCTAGGAGCACTGACATGCTTATGATGCTTGTGTTGTAAACTCCCTTGTGCTTTAAGATGTTCATTTCAACTTGCTTTCATAGTCTGGTGAAGGAACAAGAATGATCTCTCGAGGGACTGAGAATATTACTTGTGCTGCAGGTTTCTTTATCCAATCTATCCTCTTTTTTGTGTGGCTGCTTCAGCTTTTATCGAGAGCATACCTGATATTTTCAGGAGCAGATACTACTCGAATGATGATTCCATTCTTGTAAAGGTCAGTTCATTATGCTTTTGTTTTTTTTGTCATTGCTATTAGAGTGAGCATGAATGTCATTGCTTACATACATCATGCTCTGCTTTTTTTTGTGTGTGCAATCAGCTTGGAAAGTATGTTAGACCAATCATCCTTGGTCTCATATTATGCATCTCACATGCTCGGACATTTTCCTTGATTCATGGCTACTCGGCTCCTCTTGAGGTCTACAAACATTTGGAGTACCATGAAGACGCTGGGATGGGTGAGTTGTTACGTTATGCACTGAGTTACTAGAATGCTCTGCGGTATGCATGACTGTGTTTGATACACTAATAGTTTCATACTTCCACGGTATTGAGAGTTTTTGGTTAATGTGAGCCCTCTTTCTTGCAAAGAAGTGTCTGGTTATTGTTAAGATGAAAATAATATTCGTGTGCCTTTTACTACAAGTTTAAGCTTTGTGTTAGAGTGATTTCCTTGACATGGTACAACTGAACGGTCATGATGGGCTTAGTGTAGTGCGTAAGTATCACATGGGGGAGATTGTGAAATCATATCCCTCATCCATGAGATAAAAGAAATTAGAACTAGATTAATGTCAAAAAGGGTTCACCCTTGTTAAATCCCATCAGATGAGGTGAGGTTCACAGACTGGTTGGGGCTTGTGGCGTTACAAATGGTTTTGGAGCAGGTGTAGCAAGAGGTCACAAGTTTGAGACTCAAACTTGTATCTATTAATTAACTAATTTTATTATCTCAATGCTTTTTTGGTGTAATTGTATCTATTGATTATAAATATGCCCTATTGTTTATTATGACCTAATGCAAAGTATTAATTCGTTAAAATAAATATTTTTTAATAAAGATACTAGACGCTCCAATCCACGCTCCCACACATCTAGGATCTGCCGCTTCCTTGCTCCCACTCCCGCTTCCATCCCCGCTCCCGCTTCATACTACTATGGTTTGAGTTCTACTATCCCCATTTACTCCGCACATGGTGAGGAGAGAGCCAAACACATCACATCATGTCCAAAGGGGATCGACAGTTATCACCGAAAATGGATTATGAAGTTTCAGCTCTTTTCAGTAGCACGTTGGCTTAAAAACTTCAGAATTCATAATCCCGTTGAACGTTCTCGTGTGGCATCTAGAAGTACTGCTCTTGCATTTCTTCACCAAATTGTACCAATCATCACATTTCGAAACAACTTGGGCAGTAATCATGCGTAGATCCAGAAACTTCCGTCCTCCCAGGTGTTAGTTTGGCAATACACATCTCAATCTTCAACTGTGTTATATTGGCCTAAATTCCTAGGTGATTATGATCTGTCCGCCGAGGTGGAGGGTTGTAGCAGCAGCATTTTTTTGGATGTGAAACTTATTGGAGGTAAACGAGTTATTGACCGGTCACACACATCCAGTCCCAGAATTCTTGGAGTTTGGTGGGAGTAGTAGCTGCTACGCCCCTCTGCCCTTCTCTCACCTCATCAGTCAGTCGCTACACCACACAAGAATAGTTGCCACTCTTGGGTCTCCTGGTACGAAATCATGCAAGAAACTGGATGTTTGCTTGGATTTGGAGAAAGCATGATGAGCACATTTGGGATGGTGTCATGGTGAATTCATTCAAAACTAGTTGTGCAAGTGTGTGTGGTATCACTAGTGAGTTTCACATTGAATTTTACATACTACTGAATTTATTTAAGCTGTTTCTTGCCCCCTCACAATGAAGCATAAATTATTTGTTTCTCTCAATCCAAAGTATCTTTATTTTGTAATTCTTCTTTTGCAGGTTCTACGCTGTGTGTAGGAAGTGAATGGCACAGGTTTCCTTCATCTTTCTTTGTCCCTGATTATGTAGCTCATGTTGGATGGATCAATGATGGGTTCAGAGGCCTGCTTCCGTTTCCTTTCAATTCTACCTCGGGTGGGACCTCAGCAGCACCCTCTTATTTTAACGACAGGAATATAGCGTCACCTGAGCAATATGTAATCTGCACTCTCTGGCCAGTCACTTTCCTTTATTTTTCACACAAAAGAAAAACTAGTTAGCCCCCCTCTGATACAAAATTTGATTTGATTTGATCGGTTCCTTCCTTGTTTATCAGCTTCCCAGCTTATTCCTTTTGCTGTTGATTTTGCAGCTCCAAGATGTTGAAACATGTACTTTGCTTGTTGAATTGCATCTCAAACGCACTTCCCCGTATCGTGGAAGTGATTTGTCGACATGGGAGGTAAAGATAGATAAAGATATTTGAAATCCCCTTCAATTGCATGCAATGCATTGCTGGTTTTTGTTTAGTATCTTCTCCGGCTGTTAATTTCCGACGACAACTTTGCATGCAGGTGGTTGCAGCATTGCCATATCTAGATAGGGAGTTATCTCCTGCCATTTATCGTTCCTTCTTTATCCCGTACTGGTGGCAGCAGTACAATGTCTTTGGCTTGTATAAACTTCTCAGAAGAATATCCATCTGATATCAGCCTTCTACAAAAGACGGTCTTGAAAATTTTGCATCAAATCAATCTCGGTAGCCATCGTAAGCTACTTTCTTCATGCAATTTTAGTTGCAATGAATCTACTGCTTGTAATTTAATGGCAAAAACGACCACCTCACTGAGGAGATGGATTCTATACTCTTGTTTTATTCAGAACATGTTACTGATGATATTTATAAGAACTACTAGTGATTATAATTTGGATTTGCACGGCAACAACAAATCATTGTGCCTTGTACTTGAAGGTTGTGTTGAACAGGGACTGGGATACAGACTCCAGGCTTCCCAAGGCAGACTTTGAAGCAGTCAGCATCATTCTCGCACTTCTCAGCTATTAGGCTGTGTTTGATTTCATTATGCATGTTGACAATTCCACATGCACAGTGTTTTTTTGGAACAGTGATACCTGTTTGATATCATTATTCACGTGGAAAATTATTTTCAACCTAGTCCATTACCTGTAAAAATATGTGATATATAACACCACCTCCTATGGTATTGTATATCCTGTATATGTCGGATAAGGTGGATAAGGAGTTTTTTTTTAGTGAATTTTTTCGGTGAATTTTTTCGACAAAATTCTTCCGACTAACGTTTTCTGGTGAATTTTTTTCCCGGCGAATTTTTCCGATAAAATTTTCTGACGAATTTTTTCCGACTAACTTTTCCGGACGAACTTTTTTAGCTGAACTATTTTTCTAATGAATTTTTCTGGCGAACATTTTCGACGAATTTTTTCCGATGAACTTTTTCCG
The DNA here is from genome assembly GCA_028571145.1 of Dionaea muscipula. Taxonomy (NCBI): domain Eukaryota; kingdom Viridiplantae; phylum Streptophyta; class Magnoliopsida; order Caryophyllales; family Droseraceae; genus Dionaea; species Dionaea muscipula. The sequence goes on from JAOWBR010150627.1 coordinate 7,863, forward strand.
TCGAATTTTTTTCGGACGAACTTTTTTGGCGAACTTTTTTCGACGAACAGTGAATTTTTTTTCGACGATTTTTTTTTTCCAGCGAACTTTTTGCGACATTTTTTCCGAAGAATTTTCCTCGGCGAATTTTTTCCGTCGAACTTTTTTCCGGCTTACTTTTTCGGCGAACTTTTTTCGATAAATTTTTTTCGGGAAATTTTTTCCGACGAACTTTTTCCGACGACTATTTTCTCTGTGAATTTTATCCGGCGAATTTTATCTACAAAACAAAGAAGTTTATAAAATCAACACATTACATAACTTATCCAACCCACTATTCCATCATTCCTTATCTCTCTTTTTATCCTCATCACTAATTATCTCTCATTTTCATATCCCAAGATCAAACACACCCTTAAGGTATAGCAATGGTTGCTCACGTCCTTCATGGTCACTGTAATCACTGTAATACATTCCGATACATTACAAAATTAGACAAATCTTTTATTATGGATCTTGTTTTTGGACCATATTTGCGGATCTTGTTTAGTTGTCGTTGGATTTGACAAATTAAAGGTTGAGATTAACTGATAGTATGTGAATAGCTGAATAAATAGTATAATTGTTGACAGTGCGTGGATAATAATGTATGATGTAATCTTAGTCTTTTATTTGTCAAATCTAACGATCAAATAAGATCCTTAAATAACTTAATTTGTGATGGTTCATAATGAAATGGGATTCTAGGATGTTATATATAACGCATAAAATAAAACCATCACAACGATATCGAAGAGAATTCTAAAAGAAAGTACGATGTACTATGAGACTGCATGGTGAGGACAATAAGAACAACAATACTCTTAAACTTGGTTGTCGCCATCACTCGCACAGTTGTTGGACTATGGTACAATATGTATGAAGTATGACGATATACACACACATACATACATACATACATACATACATACATATATACGGTTATACTCGAAAAAAATATGCCACGTGCGTAGCTGATATCGGGGACACGTGGAGGAGTTGGGATCCAACCACCACCACGTAGACGAGTGACGTGGATCAACTTTATGTACGCAAGCCCATGCATGGACCAACTTTCACATAAGCATGACCCTTGTTCGCTAACTTTTACGTCCGCATGGCCTCACACGGCCCATGCGAGGTGTTCTCCTTGGACGATCATTGCGTATCTCTCCTCCACGCATACGTACATGCCCGCATGCGCGCTTGCCTTCCATGCATACGTACACACATACATGCATGCGTACGCATGCATGTGTACCTTCCCCATGCAGGCATGCTTAACGACCACGCATGTAGACGTCCCCGATACCCGTATGTATACGACCATACATACATGCATACGTGCACGCATGTACACGTCTTCTCCATGCATGCATGAATACGCCCCCCATGAACACGTGATCTCGACATGTACCCGCCATACGTGCCTGTCTTCCATGCGTACGTACGTACTTGCATGGGCATGCATGCGTGCGTACGTCTTCCATGCATCTCTTCTCCACCCAAGACATACAAGGCTCGAGATAGGTCGCGTGCGAGCTCGGAAGGCCGAGAGACCGCCCAACCCCACTAGACCGGTCATACGGACCGACCTAGGCTCCTTCAATCATCAAGGCCGGTCACAAGACCGGCCAAAGCGTGGAAATCCTCAAGACCGGTCTACATGAGCGGTCTTGTTCTCTTGAATGCCCAAGGCCGGTCTACAAGATCGACCAACCTTTGGGTCTTCCTCAAAGCCGGTCTTATAGACCGGCCAGGTCCTCGGTGAGCTCCAAGGCTGGTCATCTAGACCGGCCAATGCGTGGGAGGTCTCCCAAGGCCGGTCTTCCAGGCCGGCCAGCTCACGGAATTCTCAAGGTCGGTCATTATGACCGGTCCACCTCATACATACACCAAGGTCGGTCTAAATGATCGGCCAACCTTGGTGTGCTTCCTAGACCGGTCATCTTGACCGGTCTTAGCTTCAATCCCGGCTCACGCGGCCAGGCAATCTCCGTAGAGTCGTTCGCGGATCGTTTATGCCAAGTTTGGTGTCGTATGCTCCGGGGTGCCCACTCATCGTCCGAGACTCACAAGAGCAGGCGACCCGCGAGAATACGCATCTCCTCAAGACCTCCCAAGTAGGGAGACCTCACATCAAGACCTCTCAAGAGGTACGCCTCTCAAGAAGCACGCACGATTTGAACCTGCGTCCCCCAGACCCTCAAGAGGTACGCACGATTCGAACCTGTGTCCCCCAGACCCTCAAGAACATCTCACAAGAGGGCGCAACCAGTGAAAACTTCGCCCTCTAGATCGCTCGAGGAAAAAGCTGTCGCATAAAGACGGACCGAGTGAAAACCCGGCCTAAATCCATAAAAGCGGACCGAGCCTAAGGGCGTTTCGGGAAAGTTCTAGAATATTCCTTAAGAAATATCAAAGGCAAAGCGGTCATTTCACGAGCCCCTCCTTCGGGCTTTATAAATAGAGCTCTAGGCTCCCTCTGTTACACCCCCTCTCGGGTGGGACCGACACGTGACCCGTGGGGTGACCCACGTGCCACGGAAGCCTAGAGAGTCAAACCCAAGTACAAAGGAAAAACTAAACATCTATAAAAATCATCAGAGCAAACAACTACTCATGCGGAAGAAACAGTCTAGACCCAATACGGGGAAACAGTCATCAAGTTCAAACCCATACCGGGAACATACCAAAACCCACATGGGGAAACAATGACCAAAAACCCTCATGGGAAAACACAATCATAGTCTAAGATCGAAATCATCAACAAATCACGTAGAAAATTCAGAGAGATGAAGATCAGTGACATGTGTATACAAGTAAGGCGGTGGTCGGTGATAGGGAAATACTGTTTCATCAAAGGCAACATGTCGAGATATTATAATTTTTCGGCTTGGCGGGTGAAAACATTTGTACCCTTTGTAGGCATCACTATATCCTATGAAAACACAAGGGGTAGTTTTAGGATCAAATTTATTTTTTCGAGTATCCAAGGTGTAAGGATAACAACGAGAACAAAAAACTCGTAAGCAAGAATAATCTGGATGTCGTTTATGTAATTGAAAATATGGAGTATCAAAATCAATCGCAGAGCATGGTAGCCTGTTGATGAGAAAAGTGGCTGTATGGAAAGCTTCCACCCAAAAGTGTTTGGGAAGTCCACTTTGAAAGATCATAGTCATGCCGAGTTCACGGATGACCCGATGGCGACGCTCAACAGTTCTGGTTTGTTCAGGTGTGTATGGGCATGAGATGCGATACACGATTCCTTCCTTTTTGAAGAAGGAGGTTAGTGTGGAATTTAGAAATTCTCCACCACCATCCGAGTGGAATATTTTCACCTTCTTATCGAATTGCCTGCAGATATATCGTTCAAAGGAAAGAAAAGCAGATGGAAAATCAGATTTTTATTTTAATGGTAAAAACCAACAATACTTGGAATAGTCGCCAACAAGACAAGCATAAAATCGGAATTTTCCTAACGATAATTCGGGGGCAGGACCCCATAGATCACAATGAAGTTGCTCAAAAATATCAGTGCTAGTCGATTCAGACTGCAAAAAAGGAAATTTGTGAAGTTTTCCTAATCGACAACTTTCACATAAACTAGAATGTTTATTGGAACTTGTGCTGCTACGGATTAAACCAGTGGATTTTAGATGTTGAAGTACTCCTGAGTGCAGATGTCCAAGTTGTTGATTCCAGATCTCATCGGTGTTGGTGATAAAATGATTTGAGAAGTTTGCTTCGGGTGATGAATTGAGCGTATAAAGGTTACGTTGTCCTGTAATCAAGATCTCTCCTGTCTGTCGGTTCTTGATACAACAACAATTTTTAGAAAATTCACAATTCACAGGATATTGAGTAGTGAGTTGACTTACAGATAAAAGATTGCGTGCAAGTTTGGGAATTAATAAAATATCCCGTAAGTTAACAGATTTATTCCCACTGGTAAGATGAGTATCACCAATGGCTTTGATGGGGAGTGCACTGCCATCACCAATTTGTACTTGATCACACCCCAGATAGAGTTTTAAGTTGGAAAGGAGTGGTGCATTACCTGTCATGTGGTTTGAGGCGCTGGTGTCCGTGGTCCACTCAGTATCTGTGATAGTTATGTCCAAGGTGAGTGCAGCAAGTGCATGGGGCGGCTCACTTGAGTGATTAGTAGACGATGAACCCTTGTATCATTGCCAGCAGATCGTGGCTATATGACCTGTCTTGTTGCACAATTGGCAAGTTTCAGTATGATATCGTTCTCGTTCTGCTGGGTTCATACGACGAAGGCGTGTACCGTCTGGAAGAAGAGGGCCTGTATTGCGGTGATTGCCACTGTTAGTAGGTTGTGATTAGGATGCAACTAGTCCTGTGGAGGCCGAATGAGGACTGCCCAGATGATGAACTGTTGTAGGTTTGAATCCACGTCCGTGAGAGGTGAACGGTGCTGCTGATTTGAAGCTTTGTTTGGTATAGTGGTTAGGTTGATGTTGTCGTTGTCCATAGAAAGCGAGATATGGTTGGGAAGCTTCTGACCACTGAATACGTTGTTCAAATCCTTGGAGAAGGGAGACAACCTCGGTGTATGTGGGCATAGGAGGCTTGAACATAGTGGTGGTGAATGTTTCATATCGTGGACCCAGACTGGTGAGGAGAGCATATACCTTTTCCTTGTCAAGCATTGTCTGTCCAATAGCTGCTAGACCATCGCACAACTTTTTAAATGTTCAAAGATGATCCACCATTGTTGAAGTAGGTTCCTTTTTGAGGTAAGTGAGTCGTTGACGTAATGTGAATGCTCTTTCTTGTGAGTCTTGAGCATAGGTTGATTGAAGTGCATCCCATACTAGTTTGGACGTTTGCAACCCGATAATGATGCCAAAGGCTTCTTCTGTGAGAGTTCCGATGATCCATCCTCGTAGTAAGCGATCGAATTTCTGCCATTTGAGAAACTCGGGTGAGGATGTTTGTGATCCTGCTGTATCGGTTGGTGTGGGTTTAGGTGCAGCGATTGTACCATCGAGATGACAATATAAATCTTGACTTTCGGCTAAAGCTATGACTTGCTCACGCCATAATGGGTAGTTTTCGGCGTCAAGCTTGAGGGTAACGAAATTATTCACATTGAGTGAGATGGTGGTCATTGATGGAGATGTTTGTGCATGATGATTGCGGTTGGAGATTGTGGTGCTCACTGAAGCTCCGATACCAAGAGGAAAATCAGAGAATAATTAATTCAAGAAAAGATTCAAGCTCTTAGCTTGTTATTAAGAATCTGTCAATATCAACTTATATACAGGAAAGAGACTCATTCTAGGCTACAACAGAGCATACGGTGGAGTAAAAAAAGTAAGTGCAGAAAAATCATCCAGTTGCCTAATATAAACAGTCTCAAAATTTCAACAAGACTCGAAAATTAGCACGCTACTTTGCATGATTGAGCACTTTAGAAAAAAGAAAAATAAAATAAAGAATCATCATTACAATTGAACCGGGCCCCGATCGCGGTCGTTAAAGCACGACTGGGGAGTGGCTCAAATGAATGTCTCCGAGGTCAAGGATAACGCACGGAGACGAGTTACTCGGGAACCTGCGGCAAAGCTAACTGGTAGCAAGCAGCGAGTCCGAGG
>JAOWBR010150638.1:0-13509 GCA_028571145.1 Dionaea muscipula
CCCTCCGTGGACCGTAAGCCGGTATGGCTCCGAGAATACGTCCCACGAAGGCAACCGTCCGAGTCATCCGCCCGTCGACAGATTCCCCAAGGACGTGTCTGGCGGTGCTTTTAAACCGCAAGGCCGAGGTCAATTTAATGTACCCCTCGGACTTCAACATCGCTTAATGGAAGTGTACAATCCACTTTCCTTCTCAAGAAAAATAACTCTCCTCCATCCATCCAACCTCACATCCTCACTAGGTCCACACTCTCAAATCATACAAAAGGTCTAAAGGATTCATGTAGTCACAATAAATATCGCAATCACATAGCATGAATCAATAACAGGAAGTGTGGATAACCAATAATAAAGCACAGAGTATGACCGTGCACAAAGCAGTGAGGAAGCGAGAGAGGAATATAAGACTCAAACAAAAGAAGTAGGAATGGAGGAAAAATGTACACCCCTCACCTGGATAAAGTTAGTCCACAGCTAAGCAAACACCCCACTAGTGAAAGCCGTAAACGAAGACGTCGTCGCCTACAAATCACCACAAGGAAGCAATCACCAACATGCTCAAGCTAGACTAGACGTGTCTGCAAGTCACTAACAAACCTCAACGCACCACCTAGGATGCCTACCAACATGCTACACCAAAATCAAGGCCCAAACGGAAGCCCCGGAACCAAAGAAAAACTGCAAGTTCATAGGGGACGTCTTTGGAGACGTCCCCCCTTCACTGGGGAAATGAACAGAAGTAGCACAGGGCGCGGCATAACCTCCAAGAGACGTCTCCTGCACAGAAAATTCTGCAGAAACTGCAGAATTCTGTAGGAAGTCGTTTTGTGCAAAACCCAAAACGCAACACGATGCACCAATCGAACAAAACACCAAACGACATGAACAAGATGCATCCAAAGAGACCTAAACACATCCCTAACACATCCCCGAACCAACCGTATCAAAATGTAGCCCAATGGAAAAACCGACCAATCCCGAAAACCCCAAAAACAATCAAAACGACCAAAACACCATAACGAATGCTAATCCATCAATCTAATGGCAATCAACAACAACTAAATCATCTACCGATGGAGGTTAATCCCCCACCTACAGCCACAATGCGAAAGAGAGAGAAATGGGATCGAAAAATACCTAAAATCGTCGAAAAATCCCAAATCAAAGCAAAGGCTCAAATCCGTCGCTCCCTACACCTTCAATGTTGTCCCACAAACATCACAAAACAACAGAGACAACGAAAATCATCACTATCAATCCCTAAGGTCGAAAATCAAGAGAAAAAGGAAAAAGAAAAATCACTGAATCACTCATCGAAGCCCTTGCGACGATGATGCGATGAAATCCCCTCCGTTCGACAAATCAAGGCGATGATCCTCTCCTCTACCACTTGCTGCCGGCGTTGCTCCAATGAGGAAGCGAGAAGAAAACTCACGTGAGAAAAATAGAGAGAGAGAGAGAAAAAGAAAGAAAGTCTGGGGAGTTACAGGAATTTCAAAGTGACTAATTCTTCTAATCACTTCTAATCAATGTGGGGCAAAACAAGGATTTCACGCCTCAAAAATTAAAAGTAGAAAGGAGAATTAAAATGTAGTCGCCGGGTTTAGAACCCGGGACCTCTCCACATAAACCCCATTAACTCCTTTCTCCGCTTCCCCCTAACCAGCTGAGCTTGGAAGAATTCTCGAAAGAAAATGAACCCGTATTAAATAAAAGTCAACCGAGTTATTAAAAATAACCCAATGAACTTAAATTCAATTTAAACCGGAATCAAACCGAACCAAAAGCAAACCGGGATGAAATCGGGACGGGTTATCACATAATCTGCCCTAGACGTTCCCGATGATAAGACTATAGTAGTTCATTTCGACCATATGCAGAATGGTCTGAGGATACCCTTTCATCCATTTTTTGTTATGGTGATGAGAAGGTACAACCTGGTTCCGGCCCAGCTTCATCCCAATGCGATTTCGTTGATCAATGCCTTCATTTTTTACTGTCATGCGGCTGGTCGAAAACCATTGTTGAAGTTATGGCACAAATTGGTGACGCTGACTGTGTCCCTGCCCAAAGATTGTGGGTACTGGACTTTCAAAGCCAATTCTGGCTATAGACTAGTGGACGGTCGGGAAAGCATCAAATGCTGGAAGTATAAATATGTTGTGATATCAGGTCCTCAAGACTGGCCTTTCCCGACATGTCGGTTTTCCATTCTTCCTATTTTTAATCCCTTTGAAAGACCACAACTGTATACTAATTTCGAGCTGGCATTCCTGAAGACCTTTGACAGAAACCGATATCCGCTACCCAAGCACTATGAGATTGTCACTCCACTAGCACTTGAGCTATGTGGCATTGCCAAATTGTCGCACCACCGTATGTGTCTAATGGAATTGTCTAGGTAAATGCAGATGAGGATTCACTAACTAAAAGAAATCCATATGATGCAGGTGGAATGTATCGGCAACTTGTCTATCAGCTACTCGGCTCTACCAAGAAGGAGAGAACAAGCTATGGAGTCCCTGGATACTCTATATCCCATTCCTGCTCAAGGAGAAGGGTCGTCAACAAGAGTTCCCCCGATCCCGGATGTGCCCGAAATAGATCCAACAGTGAGGGACATGGTAGAAGATGTACTAGCTGAGAGCGGTTCCTCTACTCCAGAATTAGGAGGTGGAAATCTGGATATCCCTGATATCGGCTTGCAGCCCATTCCGGAAGAGGAGGAAGCTGTAGAGACTGAGACGCTACGGTAAGCACTGCGGAAGCAGAAGAAATGAAAAACTGGGGCTTCAGCAGCTGATTCCCCCATTCTGATGATTCCTACTCCAACAGGGCAGACCTCCGAAGCTCCCCCTCAGATCAGCGAGGTAATGCCAAAGTCAACAAGCCTGGCCCTTGTGCCATATGTAGAATCCCCGCTAAGACTAGCTGTAGAGAGAGAAGAAGTTGCCGCAGATCCCATCCAGAAAATTGTGAAAGAGAAAGGAATCTCCATACAAGAACCATAGCAGTAGTACCAGAAGAAGAAGAAGGGTACACCCAAAGCTCCCGATGAGCCAAGCATAAAACGGTAGAAGATTGCCCAAGGGAAGAAGGAAGTTAGTAAGTCAGGAGCTCTCCCACAAACCCGAAGGCAAATCCAACTCCAGAAAGCATCAGAGAAAGACATTGAACCGATAAAGAGGAGAAGGAAACCTCAGGTAGTGAAGGATGACTCTGGTTCTAATGAGCAGATCGAGCAACGGCCAGCTGAAGGTCATGATCAGCAAGAAATAGGGCCAGCAGGTGTTGCAGAAGAGACCAGCTCCGGAAGGACTCTACCCAGAGGTACCCTTATTCCGAACTCGAGGTACATGAAGTGGGATAAGGTGCTATCGGATCCGGTGAAGGGTACCAAGGGTAGCATGAACCAGGCCACTTTATGTGTCGAGTATCTTCGAGGACCGAGTTCCCAAGGAGATGTTGATCAAACCAATGAGATGTCTTACCGGCAACATATGGCCCTAATGGCGACCCACACAGCAAAGGTAACTTAAAGTGTGGCATGAAAGGTCATTGTCAATAATGATGAAAATTTCCTGAACCCATTTGAGTTCTCTCTGATGTAGATGTCGGTTTTTACCAGAGGCTGGCTGGACAAACTCGAGGAGCTAGAAAACAAGGATGGCCAGATAGATGAATTGAAGAGAAAGGTAAGAATGTTCTGAAGACTAGTCAATGAATAGTGATATTTATGTTTAAACAAATTCCTGACATCATCGCCCCCTACTTTTGCAGAATACCCGAATAGCAAGGGTGCTAAAATCGTGGAAAAAGGAGAGGGAAACATGGACAAAATCTAAGGAAGAACGTGAGAGTTTCAAGAAGGAGATGGAGGAAAAGATGGAGAAGGAGATGGAAGAAAGAAAGAGATGGAAGCGATGGTGGTAGTTTTGAAAGAGGTGATGGCTACGCATGAGAAAGAAAAACTGGCTGCAACAGATCAGGAGAACAAGATAAAAGAATTGAATGCCGAAATTGATAGGCTTACGAAAAGGCAGGTAGATCTGCTCATTGAAAGGGATACTGCCAGATCTGACACTCGGCAAGTAAAGGCTGATTTGGATATTGAGAAAGACAAGAACCTGAAGTTAAAGACCGATCTCAAACTCTTGCAAGACACTTATGCCAAGCTGAAATTAGACTTTGATGCAAACGTGGATGAGGTCTTTGAGGTGAATTAGGAATTGAGACAGACCAAGAATAAACTGCAGTGGGCCCAAGATGACATGAGGATTCATCAATCTGGATGTGAGGCTGAGATTTCAAGACTAGAAGTTGAGAAAGCCTAAGCCGAGCAGAACTTCCAGAAGGAGCAGGCTCAATTTAAGAAGTTGTCCAAAGTACTCTACTGGATGAATAAGAAGAGAGAGACTCTGGCAGCCATCCTTCCAGCTCAAATGGAAAGGGCACGGCAACTGGTCGTTCATGATTTTGTTCTTACTGAAGATTTCCTTCATGTCGCGACCCCTATTGCAGTTCCTTTTATGAGGAATGGGTTCAAAATTTTTAAAGTCCAGGCTAAGAAGGCTTTATCAACAACTGAGCAAAATTCAGACTAGGTGGATCAGTTGGAGTTGGACTGTAATATAGATTATCAACCTAAGCCAGATGTGGCCCCCAAACCTAAGGAGGTACCGGTGTAGAACACGGAGTTGGGTATTAAAGACCCGATGGAATTTATGCTGAAATGGAGAAAGGATATCAATAATCTGGCTGATTGGGAGAAATTGTCAACTTAGAATCAAATACCTTCAGCTGATATTCCAACCTCCACTCAACCACCAATACTTGCAAGATGAACTCCAGTGGTATCCGAACTTAGAAATAATTAGTCCAAGATCCCGATTCATGTTGTACCCAAAATTAACCAATCTTCCACATTGTTTTGTGATCAGGAAAGTGACCCTTCAGTGCCAGCATCAGAAGGGCAGAGGAAAGAAGTGGAACAAGCCATATCGGAAGAAGCTGAACCGAAGTTGCCAACAACCCAAGATTTTGAAGTACTGCCACAACCTGATCCAGTGCCTGAGGAGCATCCCACTTCTGATCCAACAGTAAATCAAGGTTTAACGGCAAATGCCGATGTATCTCAAACTGAAACCCCTTCTGCCTCTGATTCTTAAACAATTGGTTCTTGAACATGTATGTAATATTCGTCAACAGATTGACTCAGATTGTCTTTATGCTTCAATACTCAAACAAACCAGCAGTACATTCTAACACAACTAAAACGATAAAGAAAACCTGAAACAATTCCTAAAACAAATTTTAACTATCAACAAAATATCCAGTATAAAAATTAAGGAAAAGAAAACTGAAGAAATACTTGGGTTACCTCCCAAGAAGGACATGCGATTAGAGTCGGCATGCCCGACTTCAAAACTGCCTCAGTCGCAGTAGGGTTTCCCGACATCAATGTCGGGATCCCGAAGAACTCCCTCATGGTAAATCTTTAATCGTTTCCCATTAACTTTAAACTTATCTTCTGACTTCGGGTCCTTGAGCTCTACAGCTCCCCAGGGAAAAACCTCGGTAACAATATAGGGACCACTCCATCGGGATTTGAGTTTCCCAGGAAATAGCTTTAATCTGGAGCTGAAGAGTAGAACCCGTTGTCCAACTTTAAATATTTTTCGCAAAATCCGCGCATCATGCCATGATTTCATCTTTTCCCGGATAAGATTCGCATTCTCATAGACATCATGCCTGATCTCCTCTAGTTTAGACAGTTGCAACTTTCGATGCTTTCCAACTTGGTCAATTTCGAAGTTGCATTCTTTCACCGCCCAGTAGGCTTTGTGTTCAATCTCTGCCGGCAAGTGGCAAGCCTTTCCATAGACTAACTGGAATGGAGACATACCTAAGCCTGTTTTATACGCGGTCCGGTAAGCCCATAGAGCATCGTCTAACCTTGTGCTCCAATCTTTCCGGTTCGGGTTCACTGTCTTTTCCTGGATCTGTTTGATTTCCCTATTGGAGACCTCGGCCATGCCATTTGATTGTGGGTGATATGCGGTCGACATCCTGTGATGCACTCCATATTTCTTTAGTAATGCCGACACCGTATTGTTGCAAAAATGAATGCCTCTATCACTCAGTACAGCTCTGGGAATACCAAACCTTGAAAAGATGTTGTGCTGCAAAAACTTACTCACTTCCTTTGAATCATCGGTCTTGGTTTCCTTGGCTTCAATCCACTTCGAAACATAGTCAACAGCCAGCAATATGTAGGTGTACCCAAATGACACCGGAAAAGGTCCCATGAAGTCCATTCCCCAAAGATCAAAAATCTAGTAGACTGGAATGGAAGTCATCGGCATTTCATCCCTTTTTAAGATATTTCCAGTTCTTTGGCACCGGTCACAACTTTTAAAGAAAGCGAAAGCATCCTTGAATAATATAGGCCAAAAGAATCCAGCCTTAAGGACCTTCCGTACAGTTTTGTCAGTTCCGAAGTGTCCTCCACAAGCATAAGAGTGACAAAATTCTAAAATCCCTGGAATCTCTTGATCCGATACACATCTTCAAACCACTTGATCAGTACCAAGCTTCCACAGATACGGGGAATCCCAAAAATAAAACTGTGCTTCTCTTTGAATCTTTAATTTCTGTGATTTGCTGAGTCCGATTGGGAATTCTCTCGTTACCAAAAAGTTGACTATATCTGCATACCAAGGCTCAGTAATTTGAAGCAAAAATTTATTCGTCGAGAAAACTATCCCGAATCTCAACTCCTTCATTGTGGTGCACAAGACGACTAAGGTGATCCGCCACCAAATTAGCCTTTCCGTTCTTATCTTTAATTTCAAGATCAAATTCTTGAAGTAATAAAATCCATCGGATAAGCCTCGGTTTAGACTCTTTTTTAGATAAGGGATGCCTAAGTGCAGAGTGGTCAGAGTAAACGATCACCTTAGTGCCCAATAGGTATGATCTGAATTTCTCAAGGCAAAGATGACCGCTAGCAGCTCCCTTTCCATCACAATATAATTTAACTAAGCAGCATCTAACGTCTTACTAGCATAGTGAATCACAAAGGCCTCTCCTTCATCCCGCTGTCCCAATACAGCTCCAACCGCGAAATTACTTGCGTCACACATTATCTCAAAAGGTAACTCCCAGTTCGGAGGTCGGATTACCGGAGCAGAAATTAAAAGAGACTTCAAGTGATCAAATGCCTCTTTACATTCATCATCAAATTGAAATTGTATCTCTTTTTGGAGCAGCTGGCACATCGGCCGAGAGATTTTAGAAAAATCCTTAATGAATCATCGGTAGAATCCGGCATGGCCCAAAAATGACCTTACCTCTTTGACTGATGTTAGGTATGGCAGTGACTCAATCACATCAATTTTAGCTTTATCAACTCGGATTCCGACTTCAGAAACAATGTGACCCAAAACAATTCCTTCAGTAACCATAAAATGGCATTTCTCAAAATTGAGAACCAAGTTCGTTTCCTCACATCTTGCCAGCACTCTATCCGGGTTCTTTAAGCACAAATTAAAAGACTTCCCATAAACTAAGAAATCATTCATAAACACTTCGATGCAATGCTCAATAAATTCGGAGAAAATACTCATCATGCATCTCTGGAATGTTCCAGGAGCATTACATAATCCGAACGGCATACGCCGATAGGCAAATATTCCGAATGGGCATGTGAATGTTGTCTTTTCTTGATCTTCTAGAGCTATCAAACTCGGATTATACCCTGAGTATCCATCTAAAAAGCAGTAATGGGATTGCCCAGCAAGTCTCTCTAGCATTTGATTAATAAATGGGAGTGGGAAATGATCTTTCCTAGTTGTTGTATTTAACTTCCGATAGTTGATACACACTCTCCATCCATTCTGTACCCGCGTCGGCACTAATTCATTCTTCTCATTTCTGATGATGGTGATTCCGGTTTTCTTTGGAACAACATGGACAGGACTAACCCATTGACTATTAGAGATTGGGTATATCATCCCTGCATCCAATAGCTTGATGACTTCTTTCTTCACAACTTTCATCATTGGCGGGTTCAGCCTACATTGCCCTTCTCTTGTTGGTTTTGATCCTTCCTCCATCAAAATTCGGTGCATACACAAAACTGGACTTATTCCCTTGATGTCGAACTGGACTTATTCCCTTGATGTCGGCAATAGTCCAGCCTATTGCCGACTTATGCTCTTTAAGCACCTCAACCAATTGATCCTCCTCATTCTGAGACAGACATGACGAAATTATGACCGGTAGTGTTGCATTATCACCAAGATATGCGTACTTTAAATAATCCGGTAGCTCCTTGAGTTCCAACTCTGGAGCTTGTGTTACTGAAGGAATCAGCTTCTTTCTCATGGTGGGCAAATCAAGAGTAGCGGATGCCGACTTAGTGTAAGGTAAAGCATTGAGTGCATCGATCACTTCTTTCACTTGCTCTGGTAGAGTAAAATCTTCTTGCACAACAGTCAGATAACAACTTAGTGCATGTGACAATTCGTCGACATCAGTGTCCCTAATCCCCCACTGTTGGTTTGCCAAAGATTCAGCTTTATCATGCACTACAGAGTACACATCATGCACATCTTCGGGATACTTCATTGCTTCATACATATTGAATTCCGCAATTTCTCCATCAAATTCTACTGTAACCTTCCCTTTAACCCAATCAGTTTTGCAACCCGAAGTCATCAAAAATGGTCTACCGAACAGGATCGGTGTAGGGTTCGGACCATTTTCATTGTCCATCTTTAAAATGTAGAAGTCAGCGGGGAAGATTAAATCATTCACTTTAACAAGCACATCTTCGACTAACCCTTCCACGCAAGAAGTAGAGCGATCAGCCATAGAGACAATTACCCTGCTTTCCAGAAGTGGTCCAAGTCCCAAACTCCGGTACACTAAGTATGGCATGACATTGATTGAAGCTCCAGAGTCAATCATCCCTTTATCAATCGTTGAATTCCTGATAGTGCAAGGAATAGTAGGTATCCCAGGATCTCCATGCTTTGATGGCATCTTTTGTTGGAACACAGCGGATACACTTGCACTGAGATGGACAATTTCATCTTCTTTAGCTTTCCTTTTGTTCATGCACAACTCCTTCAAAAACTTCGCATACCTTGGTACTTGCCGAATTAAATCTAATAAAGGAATATTGATTTCCACTTTTCGAAGAACCTCTAGAATATCCTTCTCATATTCGACTTTCTTGGTCTTCCCGAACCGATTCGGAAAAGGCACTTCTGACAATCTAGGTTTCTTTGCCCCAGTAGATGGACAAGATTTGGTCTTCACTTCCTATTTAACAACTTTATCATCCTCAGCAGAGCCATCTCTGGTTGGCACTGCATCAGACACAATTACCGTAAGAGGTGGGAATGGTACATCAACAACCTTTCCACTACGCAAGGTGATGGCATTTGCATGCTCACGGGGGTTTATCATAGGCTGAGACGACAATTGCCTAGAACCTTGGCCTTTCATCCGATTGACTTCAGTAGCCAATTGGCTCATTTACGTTTCCAAGCTTTTGAAATTTGCTTTGGTTTCTTCTTAAAAATTCTTGTGCTGCTTTTGTTGCTTCATTGAAGTTGTCATGAATGCGTGAAACATGCCTTCTAGTGACGTTTCTTAACTGGACTGCCTCTTTGAGCTGGACTGTTTTTAAGGGTATTGCTTTTGTTGGTTAAAATTAGACGAATTCTGGTTGTTGATTCTGATTTTCGAACTGGACTGCCCCTTTGAACAGGTTGAAATTAGACGAATTCTGGTTGTTGATTCTGATTTCCGAACTGGACTGCCCCTTTGATCTGGTTGAAATTAGACGAATTCTGGTTGTTGATTCTGATTTCCGAACTGGATTGCCCCTTTGTTGATTCTGAATTGGACTGCCCCTTTGAACTGGACTGTTGTTGAGGGTATTGCTTTTGTTGGTTGAGGGTATTAGACGAATTCTGGTTGTTGAAATTTGGGATTCTTCGATATTGCTGATTCTGATTTCCCTAATTGTATCCCTGATTCCATCTCAAGTTAGGATTGGAATTAACTATTCGGTTGTTCTTGTTATCCTAAACCATCCTGTTCTGGCCCTGATAATCTCCTACAACATTTACCTCCTCCTGGGGATTTTCTTCAAACAATGTCGGGCATTCATCTGTTGGATGCCTTGGTCTGTTACACATTCCGCAAGGCTTAACTTGTTTCACTTGACCTGCAACCATTTTTCGAACTAAACTAGTCAGCTCATTAAGCTGGGACTGCATTTGAGAGTTCGCACTGTCTTCTTTTGCCTTCCGGGATTCACTGGCTCGGAATTGCTGAGTGTTTGCTACCATTTTCTCAATCAAGTCAAATGCTCCAGCAATTGTTTTATCATGCAAAGCTCCTCCACTGGCTGCATCTACAAGATGTTTATCCTAGTGCATCAATCCCTCATAAAAGTATTAAATTATTGTCTGTTCAGACAGTTGATGGTTTGGACAGCTCGATAACAGCTTCTTATATCTTTCCCAGTATTCAAACAAAGATTCTCCTTCATCTTTACAGATCGCTTTCCTTTCCATTGAAACTCTCGTGGCAGGAAAGAACCGTTCCAAGAATTTATTCTGAATTTCCTCCCATGTGTTAATCGTTCCCGAAGGTAGAGAGTACAACCATTCCTTTGCTTTTCCTAAAGGTGAAAATGGAAAGGCTCGAAGTTTGGTTTGCTCTACTGTAGTAGCTTGAGGCTTACAATTTGTGCATACCACATGAAACTCTGTGAGAAATTGATAAGGATCATCACTACTGAGTCCCTCAAACTTGGGAAGCAAATGAATCAATCCGGATTTCAGTTCGAAGTCTGCTTCCTCATTCGGGTTTTTGATGCAGAGTGGTTGCATTGCCATCTGAGGTCTTCCCAAATCATTAAGATTCCGATTTGCATTGTTGTTGACTGCTATTGGTTCATACGATTGAAATGACTCGGCTTCAGAATAATCAGATTCAGATTCGGAATATGATCCAGCTGATTCCAAATCGATGGGCAGATCCGAAACCGATTCTTCCTTAATCTCCAGGTGGCCTTGTTGAATGAGTAACCTAGTGCGAGACCTAGTCAAACGACCAGAAAAGCTCATGCACTCAGGCAAGGCTGCTCAAGTAAGCTCAGAAAATAAAAATAACGATAAAAACAACACATCAAGTAAAGAATGTTAAGAATCACAATCAAACGAATCCCCGGCAACGGCGCCAAAATTTGATCGCCCCCAAATCTGTCTTTAAAGATAAGGTTTTGAATCAAAGATAAAAGAGTGTTAAATCCCAAACTCAAACTACAACTGGGTAGCAAGTGGTAAGCTTGGGGTGTCGAACCACAAAGACTTAAAAGTGTAAATTCTCACACTCAAAACCTCAAATGAAGCTAAAGAATGGTAGGGGAGTTTGAGAATTTCGGTAACTGAGACTGAACAATTGTAATGAAAATCCAAAATACGGAAACAGGAAAGAGAGAAAGAAAAAGATAGATATAGCTAGCGTGCTTCTGCTGTGCGTTCACCGAGGTGATGGTCCTACTTTGGAAAAGGATAAGTTAGAGAGGCTTGTTAACAATTAATCTTCACGACAAAGTATGGAGAGAGTGGTTAAGTCCATGGTCGGGTTTGAGAAGTGATAGCTTGGTCCACAAATCAAACTCAAATGTCTCAACAGATCTCCAAGGTATCGGTCACCTTAAGAGGTAGGATTAGGCAAGCAATCTCGTAGTTGAAAGACTTACTTAACCAATGAAATGAACCCAAGACAACCCTGATTTACTAAGTTCGATCACAGCGAATCAAATCAAAGCTAGCCTCTATGAAATCGTTAAGATGAATCTAATCATCAGATCTCACTTGGTTATACCTAACCACAATAGCGTTGGGTTGAAGGCGCACAAGTAAGATTTCAGATCTGGGATCTATTAAGCTCTCAGATAAGGCACGAAAGCACACGTACAAAAATTGTTAAAGCTAGCGAAGATTTAGAAAACTCACCTAGAATTCAATGAACTGGATGATGAGAAAAGACAGAGGCGAAAGAGACTCGCTCGAACATAAATCCTTGGCTGCTGAATTGATCATCATTCAACCTCAATATGCATGCGAATATCTCTAACTGAAGATCAGCTTGATCTACTAGAACTCCAACCTCTGTTCTAACTTCTCTCTCTCCAATGCGTAATTCCTCCTAATCTCCGAATCTTAATGAAAAATCGTAATGAAGGTCATGAAAGTATGTGTCGTGATGAATGAGTGGAAATTAATGTGAGAATGAAGGTAGATGGCGAAACAGAGATCAACTCAGAAGATCAGAACTCTCGATCCAATTCTCATTGCTTGAAGAACAATTACAGCTTAAGGTATGGAAATGAAGAACTTGCTATAGCTATAGGTCTGCTATGAAAGCAAAGTCTGCAAAGTCAAAGACTAGCAAAGCAAAGACCCTTTTTACAATTCATCCCGATGCCTATTTATAGGGGAAGTTACCATCCACGTGTCCATGTGAGCTGGTGAAAGTTTGTGGAGCGATCCTCCAATCAGATGCATCCATGAGATCAATGGTCCAGGTTGGCTCAGATTTAACTGCCAAACTTCTTCTGGATCCTTCATTTGAGAATTGTTACTCACTGAGTAAGAAATCCGAAGTGAACAAGTTAAATGTTGCATTCAGAATTTCCGGACTCCTTTAAGTTCGGTATTCCGGGGCCTTAGGTTGATGCTACTCCTGGCAGTTTGGAATCGGCATCCCGACATCCTTTGTCCCTTTCTTGAAGTCCACCTTGCTCATAGTCCGTGGTGTCGTACCCTGAACTTGGTATTCCGATATTCAGAAGAGTTCCTCCTGGTCCGTGGTGTCGTACCCTGAACTTCTCTTTAGACAAAACTAGAAGCCGGTGTAACTCACTTCGGCCAAAGTAAAGCCAAACCCGCTAAGAACCTAAAATAGTCACTTTTGCCACCAAGTTTTCTCTAGGACCGGTTAGATAGAATAGGAATCATTAGTGCTCTAAATAGCATGAGGAAATGACTGACCGAAGAACATTAAGCACAGAATTAGTGCATAAGATTGCACTAATCAAATCCCCTCACACTAAAGTTCTGCTTGTCCTCAAGCAGAGTTCATATGGACAGAAATGATGAGAATCGGGTGCTATTTAAAATAAAAAATCAAATGGGAATGAGAATTGGAAGTCATAACAGATACTGAACTAAAGCCGAACTACCGAACTTCCTGCCAATTGATCCAACTTCTCTCAATGGTCTAGAGGTTTTGGTTTCCGGAACCAACTCTTTCTAACCACCGGAGTTCAAAGTGACTCTTATTTCCAGCTCAAGTGATTCGGCAAATTGAAATTTCAGTGTTATTGTGAAACGAAATTACCAACAATAAAAATGTCTCAAAAGTTTCCCCAAGTTAAGATTGGTATTTATCCTTCCCATCCCGTTCCTTCCTCCGCTA
>JAOWBR010150649.1:0-10363 GCA_028571145.1 Dionaea muscipula
TTCGACGATTTCTCTCATACACCCTTAAAAATATATTTTAAATGCATCCACCGTTTCGGATCGTCTCTAAACATTTCGTAAAAAAATGTAAAAAAAAACGTGTCAAAAAGTGTGTCAAAAAGTGTGTTCATGGATCTTTCCCCATATATATATACGGGGCCTCTATACGTACTCCCAATTAAACCGCCTATATGGAGGCCTAACTACATCCGTTGATCATGCAAAAATGGACGCACCAGATTAAATCAAAATAACTAAAACCCTAATTAATTAAACCTAAACAAATTCCTAATCACCCAAACTCCAGCAGCCGTCTGCCTAGCCCTGCACACCGCCGCCCGCCTGCTCCAGCACCGCCCGCCCAAGCTTGATTCGCTTGAAGATGAGAAGCTGAATCAGGGGGTTGTGGACAATTTTAGTCTTCTGTGAAGTAAAAACAAAAAGAAAGAAAAACAAGGAAAGTGAGATCGACTCGGCGCTGGAGCGATGTCCTGCATGGCGATGGCGACGATGTTCCTCTGCAGTGACGACGACGATGTTGCTCCGCGGCGACGGCGACGCTGGATCGATGCAGTGACAGCGCAGCTGGATCGACGCGACGATGGCAACGGATGGGGAAAACGGCTTCTGGAATTGACGGCGATGGTGCTTGGTGAGATGGACGTCGACGATGGCTGCAATGGGTGAGATCTTCGACGTCGGCGGCGGCGGGGGAGATCGGCGGCGGCAGGGGAGATCGGCGACGGCGGGTGGTTGAAGGTTGTGGGCGGTGCTGTTCTTCTTTTCCAGATTTGGTTGATTAGGGATTTGTTTAGGTTTAATTAATTAGGGTTTTAGTTATTTTGATTTAATCGGGTGCGTCCATTTTTGCATGATCAACGGATGTAGTTGGGCCTCCATGTAGGGGGTTTAATTGGGGGTACATATAGCGGCCCTATATATATATATATATATATATATATATATATATTTATTATACAAAGCATGGCATATTTTGAAATGTCCTCCCCAAAATATATCAAAATATTTTCGGCCGTAGAATGATAAAAAAGGACGGGAATAAATGTCAACTGTCGGATTAAAGAGAGGTGCAGTGGGTAATAAATAGGGTGTAATAAATTAATGGGTAGATAATAAAGTGGGGTGGAGTTAATAAAGTGGGGTGGAGTTGGTAATAAAGTGGGTGGGTGTGAGGTGAGAATATTTTTTTTATAATATTAATATTTTTAATAAAAGTGAATTTTTTAATAATTTATTCAATAAAAATTATATAATATTATAGTCAAATTTTTTAAAATGTTGAGGTAATCCAAATAAGACTAATATTAATACAATAATTTCGAATTTTTAATATTATTTTATGATTTATAATTTTATTTTTTCGTTGATTTTTTTGAAAAAGTTGTTAACATATATTTTTTCGATGATTTTTATTTTGCGAGAGTGGAGTGCTTATCGTGCCGAAGACACAGGTAACCGCTAATATATATATATTGAGTGACGTTTTTATTAAAGACGTCATTAAAGACATATTTACTAAAGTCGCCACTAAAAACACCTTTTCAAAAGACACATTTGAACTTAGTTTTAAAAATAGTTTAATCGGTACCGTTTTTTAAATTTTTCTTTTTAAAAAATTAAAATATTAATTTTAAAAATTCGTTATCTGCTGGTGGTTTAAAAAACCTAAGGGCTCTGGAAGGTAGTTTCACTTCATTTGCTTTTGCCCGATCCGATCTCACAAATCTCCTCTGTCTCTTCTTTCTTTCTGGTGTTTTCTAACCTAGAAATTTTCTCATATTTTCTAGTTACTTTCTATTTGCTTCAATTTGATTTTGAAAGATGGCGACAAAGAGGAGCGTTTCGACACTCAAAGAGGAAGATTTGAAGGGGAAGAGAGTGTTTGTGAGAGTTGATCTGAATGTTCCCTTGGATGACAATTCCAACATCACTGATGATACAAGGATCCGCGCTGCTGTGCCCACCATCAAATACTTGATGGGTCATGGCGCTAAAGTCATCCTTGCTAGCCATCTGGTAATACAACTTTAAATTCCATCTCTCTGACACTCCTTATCCCCTTGTGGTTTATCTTCGTGCAAATCGATTTCTGCTGATTGGTTTTGTTGATGTTTTTGTGCTCCGTTGATTGAATTTCACAATCCGTATAGAAATTCATGTCATTTTCTCACTCGCTAACTTGTTTGATTGATTGTTCTGGATTCAGCTTTAGGTGGTTCTGCCATTCTATTGATCCAATCATCGTACTGTTTTCTTGTTTAATCTGATTTGGGTATCTATTAGGCTATTCCTCTTCTTGCCCACTGCAGCTGATCAGTTTGGTTGATGTAAAGCTGGAAGATCTGTTGTTTTTGAAAAAAAAAAAAAAATTTAATTTAATTGGGTATTGTCCTATTTCTGGTTGATGTCTGAATTGGCTATGTGTCTTTTCATCTTCATTTTTCTGCAGTGATATTCTTTTCGCTGTCAATTGTGCAAGTCAGATATTTGGGTAATGAGTTCTACCCGTTCACTTGTTTCCTTGGAACATATTTACTTTCTGTCCGAGTCTCCCACCCAAAGCTTACTTTTTATCTTCCAAGGTAATCCATACAGCATCATGCATTACTGTAAAGTGGTCATTTTAATCATATTGCTTCTTTTTGGAATTTGTGTGAAAGCAAAAGTATTTTTTAGTGCTAAAAAATGATAAAACTAGACTATTAAAATTATTTAGAACAATGTCTACCAGGAGGTTTCTTTTGAAGAAGTTATTTTTCCAGGGAAACTTTTTTCGCTCAAACAAAAATTGTGCTTTGTCTTTCTACATGTAAAGAAGAGTTGATTGAACTGTAAGGTACACCTTGGTCGGAACCAGTCGTTTTAGTTCTCTACTGCAGTGCTTGAACTGATCCCGTCCTTCCCATATGTCAGAGGAATCCGTTGAGTGTTGAGCTTCAAGCTATTCATTATATGATACGTTTTTCAATTCTGCAGGGACGTCCGAAGGGTGTGACACCAAAATACAGCTTGAAACCCCTTGTGCCACGGCTTTCTGAACTCCTTGGAGTTGAGGTACCACCAATTATCTTCTTTCCTTCATCACAGTGTTATATTTTCCTGCTGCTTGTAAGTGCTGCTAGTTTCCTCTTCTGCTTATGGAATGTCCTTTGGGCAAATGTCTGGCATTTCTTACACAGGTTAAAATTGCCAATGACTGCATTGGCGAGGAGGTTGAGAAATTGGCGTTGGAACTTCCTGAAGGAGGTGTGTTGCTTTTGGAGAATGTCAGATTTTACAAGGAGGAAGAGAAGAATGATCCTGAATTTGCCAAGAAATTGGCTGCAAATGCCGATCTTTATGTGAATGATGCATTTGGCACAGCACACAGAGCACATGCTTCAACTGAGGGTGTTGCTAGGTTCTTAAAACCCGCCGTTGCCGGCTTCCTTATGCAGAAGGTATGTATGCAGAAAGCATAATCTTTTTCCTCTTCCAGGTGGCTGCCTTTTTTTTTATCACTACAAGATCATGTATCAGGGAAGCATAGTGGATGGAATGATCAAAGTTACCTATGATTGTTTTGGTACTTTAATTCACGTGATATTGCCTGGCTTATGTGTACGTCGAAGGATATTTTTAGCTCTAAAGTTGAGGATTCGGGATTAAATTGAACTTTTTTTTATGCTTGACCTTGTTTATTTTTTGTGCTTTTGTGTGTCTTGTGGTGACAAGAAGCCTATGACTGGAAAGTGTCCAATTGTTCTTGCAAACAAAAACCAGGTCTATGAAAGCTTATTATCAACCTTTCGGTTTTCTTTCTTGTATGTTAAATTAACATTTGGTTTCTGAGTAGTTCACATTTTAATAGTCAGTTGATTATTCTGTATGCGACAGAGAAATCTTTAGACAGTAGCTTATACTCGCCACCCTTGGTTGTTCAGTGCCTCTTACTTCTAACGGGGGTTTCAGTCAAATAACCAAATATTAATATGTTGTTTTTCATTGCTGGAAAATGTTATTTTTTGTGTTTTTGAAGGAAGCATCTAGGCTTCGGCAAGTAATTTTTCTTTCATTGTAGAAAAAGTTGCTTATTTTCCGTAATTTGAATTTCATTTTATCTGTTTTCGGTTACTTTTGCTACATGTTTGCTGTTTCAGAAAACTTGACTGCAACAATTCGTGATGTGTTTCTTGATTAGGAACTTGACTATCTTGTTGGAGCTGTTGCTAATCCCAAGAAACCATTTGCTGCTATTGTTGGCGGCTCAAAAGTGTCAACCAAGATTGGTGTGATAGATTCATTGTTGCAAAAGGTTGACTTTCTTTTGCTTGGTGGAGGAATGATCTTTACATTTTACAAAGCACAAGGGTACAGTGTTGGTTCATCCCTTGTGGAGGAAGACAAGCTCGATCTGGCAACAACACTTCTTGAGAAGGCCAAGGCTAAGGGGGTGTCCTTGCTGCTCCCTACTGATGTAGTTGTTGCTGATAAGTTTGCAGCTGATGCAAACAGCAAGGTTACTCTAGATCCTTTTATGTAGCTCTCCATTTTTCACATAATCTTGACTATTCTTAACCATTTTTAAATAGAACTCTCTTTGCTCTTAGTCTATCTGCAATGAGGGTTTCCCAAAATGCAATGGGTGTAACCATGATTGTGAGGAAAAGTGGAGAGAAGAGAGAAAGTTGATGTAGCAAGAGATGAAACTCATCCATTTAGGGGGTGTAGTCTTAGATTATAATCTCTAGAATTAATCTTGCCTGCTATGGAGGAAACTTTTTCAGTCATGATGAAAGGCAATATCAAGAAATTTGCCTTAACCTCATTGTTGAGGTGTTTAAAGTGGCAATTCAGCAGTGCAAAACAATCACACAATCGGTAATTGGAGCTTTCTGGTTGATGTTTGTGTGGTGAACAGGAGAAAGAAACTCGTAAGAGGATACGTGGCTGGCAGATTTAGCTCCCCTGTAGTTTGATTCACCACCACCACCACAACTTGGTGGAGATGTCTTTTGGTTACAGTGTTGCCCTGCCCTGTGATCCTAATTTGATATTGATGGTTTTGGGTTGTTCTAGACGATGACATTTGATGAAATGCTGAGCTAGTGTGCCAAAGGCACTAAAATGTTCCGATGATTCCCCATCTTATTGTAGGTTGTTCCAGCATCTGCTATCCCGGACGGTTGGATGGGATTGGATATTGGACCCGACTCGATTAAAGCCTTTGGTGAAGCTTTGGATTCTACGCAGACCATCATCTGGAATGGACCAATGGGTGTGTTCGAGTTTGACAAGTTTGCTGCTGGGACTGAGGTAAGAAAATGTGGAGCCGCATAAGATTTTTTTCTTTTTTTCATTTTTTTGTCCCTTTTTTATATCTCTTCAATGATAATACAACTTTAGATTCCAATTCAGCCCTCTTGCAATTCCTATGGCCATCCATCTCTTAGATTAGAAACAGCAGGCTTGTCTAGTATGGATTAGTGAATGTATCTTTTAGCAGGATTTTTGTCGTTTGGTTTCTTGGGATAGAGGGTGTCAGGCTGATGGCCCTTTTTGTTATTCTTAGGCTATAGCACAGAAGTTGGCAGAATTAAGCGGCAAAGGTGTCACGACGATCATCGGTGGAGGTGATTCAGTTGCAGCTGTAGAAAAGGCTGGTGTTGCTGACAAAATGAGCCACATATCTACCGGTGGTGGAGCTAGCCTGGAACTCCTCGAGGGGAAGCCGCTGCCTGGAGTTCTTGCCCTTGACGACGCTTAAGAAGCTGAAATTTTGCATCAGTTGGCGACCCCCGTTTTTTCAACGGTTCGTAGTATGTGCTTTGGCTTGGCTGTTGCTTGAACCGAATTGAAATGAGTGTATGGCTATTTCGTCGAAGGATAGCAGTTTTGAATAATTAAGTAGGCGGGAAGCTGAAGCTGGGTATCTATCTTTTTGATCAAGATGAAACTTATGTTTGTTGGTGAAATATGATGATAATAATTTGGTCTTGATCGGATATGATCTAATTTTGTCATTTTATCCGAGAAAGCTATAGATAGACCGATAATAATTTTGCCATTTTACTTGAATGTGATGCAATTTGTGCTATTTTATTCATGAGGTCCTATAGTTAGATCGATTCCTACTCAGTTTTGAAAAGTTTGATGCTTCAACGGTCGGTCACTAAACACACTTGTCTCTCCCTCTACAAGAAACCAAGAGCATCATCTATTTCAATTTTCAAGGGTTTCCATACTCCATTTCATCCATCCAGCCACAAACCCTTTTTGCCTATCTGCTTCAAGGTTTTAGTTTTCAGAAGAAGCTGTATGAGCTTTCGACACTGTGCGGCAGTGATTCTCTTATGATCATCTACGCCCTCTGGCGAGACATGGTTGTCGCCTGATGCCACTGTCCACTCCAACTCCGGAGACAGCTTCCAAGTGATTCTCGTAAGATACAGAGCAGAGCTTATACTTCTGTTTTTTCAATGGGAGACAAAATGAGGAAGAGGGATCTCCGTCTCCTTGATAGCAGGAGAAGAGGAGGCGAGCCGACAAGGAACTCAACTCACCAGATGGCAAGACAAAAAACCTTGCAGAAGCCAGAAAGTGATCATTTGATGGATTTTCTGGATGAAAATATTGAGGCTGTGAAACAAAGAATTGGGATCCGCTGTGAGGACAACTACAAGGGGCTTCTAGTTCTGCCCACAGCAGTTAATGCGAACCATTGCTTCCGAGGATATGGGGCTGCATGATCTGGGGTTTCTGATCTCTCAATCATCCTTTGTGGCTTCGTGCACGATGGGAAAATGAGGACTACTTCCATTTGGATGGCGAATCTTGGAAGCAATGGGCGACATTGGCTGTTCTGTTCAATGCTGCTGCCTCATATCAATCCGAATTCCATGTTTGGTTCAATTGATGATGACGACATCCAAGACATTGGATAGGCATACTTATGAAACAAGTGACTACTTTAGATTTTATATCAAGTTCTGTTTTAGTTGTGCTTAATCTCAAACCCTCCTCTCCCGTCAATGCTTCTGTAATTAGCTTATCTTACGTTGAGCATTTTCCTTCGCTGCCAAGTCCTAGAACATCTATTATGCTGCTTAAGCAGACTGCATAATTTTCTCCTCTCCTCTCCTCTCCTCTTAAAAGAAATGAATAATGTAAAAAAATTGACATTTCACAGCTCTTGTTAATAATTCAACAATTGAAAAATTGAACTCATACATGAGCATTTGAAATTTTGTCAAATATGTACAAAAGATGATATTGGGCCAAGGGAGGAGGATTCTTGTAAGAAATAGAATTCCACAGCCTTAGCTCCCAAAACTGTGATGAGAATGGCAAATTGCAGTATTGTAACACATAAAGAATGATTACCAAACATGTGAGAGGCTGAATTAAGCTTTCCTAAAGCTTCCACAAGCAAGAAATACAACCAACTTTTTAAGGTCTCTCACTGTATCCTCAGCCTTTCTGAAAGACCAAGGGTTCCCTTTTGCAGCTTCACTCCTTAGCCCGAGAAGACATGGAGAGTTGGAAGACCATGAATTAAAGCATTCATCATTCATGTAGGCAAATAACGCAGCAAAATACATGTTGACAGCAAAATATTGAGAATCTCTGTGTACTAACACCTGATTCACTACCAAATGAGATTTACTTTTGCACTCCATCTAATTTTTCTTTCCTCTCTCCCTCTGTTATTCCCTCTTCAATCCCTTCTCCTCATTTTTGTGGCCCTGTAATAGATATAATACTAGCTTGTACCTGTGCCCTGCATTTGATAATAATCATGCTTATTTCCCATTGATTTTTCTTTTATATTTGTTGGTGGCCCTTATAGACATCTATAACTGCCAACTCCACAGGGCTGACCCTGACCCAATACGACCAACAATGTTGTATTCGTCCCCAAATTTTTTGCCCACATATATAAAAAAAAACAATATTCATACAAGAAAAAAAACATAACTTAGAAAGCCTCTTACATGAATTGAATAAAATCCCTACTCCCTTGAATCGTCATAATCATCAATAGGCCAAGAGAAAGAAGGTAGAATGTATTGAACAAAAAAGGGAACCTTGCAGTGCCCCAATTGATTTTGACTTCTCAAAATCTCAGTTGTGATTTATTTGTCTCATTGTGTTGTTGGCAAACACAATTTTGAATTGTGTGTCATGCGGAAATAGGCAGTAAAGAATGCATTGTTTTTATTAGAACACCTTTCATGTGACATCTTTCATATCATGTATACAGTATACCCAAGGCACTTCTTGCTCAGAATTATTCATCATCAATAATGTGACATCTTCAAACCTTGCTGTGAGAAAAAAAATAGAAGTTTTATGTTATGTTTATAAAATTATTAAAAATCATGCATATAAACAAAAGGCCTCACTTTGTAAGTTTGCATTAGACCCCATAAACGCAAGGCCCTGCAACTCCCCTACCATCACAGTTTACACCTTAACTGTCCTTGTAACTTGCAAGACAACCATTTTGTAGCTTTAATACACCCATATCCCTACTCAAATCATTCTATATTGTGTAATAATCCCAATGCAGTAATCTTGTGGCTTTGTAGGAATTTTCTTCCCCTTTATAGTGACATTTCAACAGCGTTGGCAGTAGATCAGCTTCCCAGCTAGCACTTACCAAAACATGCAGTCTATTAAAGAAGAGTTAACTAATAGAATGTACCTATCAAGTATTAACATTTGACTGGAGATCTAGCATCTGGCAATGGATAAACAATTTCATCAGTTGTCTGGAAAATGGAAGCTAGAATTAAACAGAAATTCAAGGGCATAAAACCTTGTGTGCCACCTAGTAGTAAAGTATTATGCCCCATAATCCTCTAGATTGAAGGACTGCGATGGAACCAGCAAGTTAAGGAAAAAATGACCACCATACACCTTCACAAAACAAGTTTATTTTTCTACCAGCAAAGGCAAATAGTTTCGACATTGACTCTTTGTCACCACTCAGCTCCATGTCCTTTATTCTGTAAACTCCAAATGCATCATCAAGTCATGCTTAACTCTCTCCTAATTACTCTTCATTCTCCTGTCACCACTTGGCATCTGATCATGATTTTGACATAATGTACAGCCAGCTTTCAGTAAGCTTCCATGACTACATAGCAACCATCAAAGAATCCCAATCATAGCCTTCAATTTCTGCTTAAACCCCTATTTTTTTTTTAAGATTCAAATTTACAACATCAACGAAGTCCCTCGTATCCAAAACCAGGAAAAAAATTACTGGAAGACAGACCAATACGACTACCACTCACTGTAGCACCTTAACTACCCACCCCAGTCACCCTTTTCAACCATCCAAACCTCCAATTGTTCTCGCAGAGCTGCCAAGATGGTCAACCTTGAGCATCTTCGGATCTCTACTCCTCAAGGATAAATGAAGGGAGTCGTGACTAGGTTGGCCGAATTGACGCTTCTTATGTGTTCAAACTAAAGCGCTGTGAGAATGAATGTATATTCTTTATATGAAATTGGGCATATAGTTCATTTTTATGAGATGGAGCCTGCATCAACTCTACTACTAAAAGGCTTTAGAAAACCATGTCACAATCAAAAAACCTCTCACTTCATGCAAGACACAGAGGAGCCTGCCAAGCTTGCACAACTCACTTTCAAATCCTATGGAGCCCCAGTACCTCTGAAAACTGATTGCAACCTTCATCCATCTTTTTGGCCATCAGATAGTTGCAATTCCAAACTTCCGCTCTTAAATTCGAGGCCTGATCTTTTGGAAGTGGCGGAAAATCAATACGAAAAGGATATTATTGGCATTCATCATGCTACTAGAGGCTACTCCGATTACTATACGATGCTAGTGTTATGTGGACTGTTTAAATTTTTGTATCTGTAAACAAATTTATTACTAGTTATTTGAGCTACCCTGAAATTGTGATTTTTTTTTTTTTTTGTTTCTAAGATGAAGAATTTATCGTTTCATGGTCAAAGATAATAATATCCCTTACAAAGCCAGATCCTAGTTATGAATATGCCTTCTATTATGGTTTTCAAGAAGTTGCATCAATTACTTTCTAAATGACATTTGGAACTAATCCAATCTATAGCTCTCTTACGCGATACAAACATAAGTGCTATATAATACACTTAGTATCTCGAAGGTTGAAAGAATACCTCAAAGAGGGAAGCTGAAGCAGGAAATCCTTTATCAGTCTTGCCATTTCAGTTCCACATAGTCTTCCAATCTTTTCTCAGCCATTTCTGAAAGGACAGTAGCCCCATAAGAACACAGTTTTTCAACATAACTGCCCAGGGTTTTAAGGTGTGGTCGGATTGAGAATCAATACCTCTCTGTTGCTCT